>KK502627.1:159302-224283 GCA_000688735.1 Glossina austeni
ACAGTAGACTCTTATGGGGAGCACAGAAAAAATATATAAATTTACTTGAAATTTTTCTCTTTTATTTAATTTAATAATTTTTTTTTTTTTTTTTTTTCGATAAAACCCGCAAAGTATACTTTGTTGGATTAAAATTTTTCAGCACCTTATGTTTGTGTATGTATTGTGAAACTGATTTGTTACTCATTTTTGAGACGACGAACGTCTATATATTTTGTTGTTTGTTTGATTGTTTCGAATTTTGTATTGCTTTTGTCGGTAACTGCGTCGATTTTCATTATTTGAGAACGAATTAATACATTCATGTCAGTTCTTCTTTAGTATTGTTGTTGTTGCTATTAAATCCGACATTTTCAATTCAATTGTATAAATGAATATATATGTGTGTTGTTGCTTGTACTCAAAATTTCGATTGTTTACTGTGCACTTGTATGAACTTCCGAATTTATATGATTCTCTATAATGAGTGCCAACCAACCAACCAACCAACCAACCAACCAATACAATAAAAAAAGAGCTTCTAATTAGAATGCGTGCAAGAGAAGCAAAAAAATGCTTGCTGCTCGCTGCTTGCTGCTTTTCCGCATTAAAATTAACGCTCACTGTCGCTTGAAACGTTCAAAATTCGAAACGGGGGTGCAATCGAACACCAAAAGCACAAAATGAGAATGTACGACTGAAATTTTATGTAAATACAAATATCTTGTCAAACTACGATGGCTTTTATAATTAAGGGACACCGGCAAATTATTTTAATCGTCACTGTTTATGTTATATGCCGAGGATGATGTAAATTATTTTGTCAGAAATACTTATGAGAGTCTGCCTAAATTCCCGATTTTTGGTTAATATTCCGACTCAGACTCAGAGGCATGCTCGTCTGTCTGCTGACTGTCAGCCTTAAGAGCTTAGGATGTGAAAGTGTGTGTGTGTGTTGAATAGATAAATTGAAATATGGTTATCCCTAATCCATATCTGAACAAAAACAATTCATACGTTTGGAAAAAACTTAATTGCCTACTTTCAGGCACAAGATTTTTAAACATATCATTGCCTAGTCTAAGCCCGGGAAAACAAAATAAAAGCTCATTAATATCTTGAGTGCGTTTAAATTGGAATGCACTGTAGTATCTTTATGTTTACATTGAAATGTTTTTTTTTTTTTCTGTTTCGGTTCTTTTTTGTGAACCATTCGTAATTGTTATGTGAGGGTATGTCTTCGGCTTTTTAAACAATTTTTTTCAGCCTAATACAAAGATTATTGAGTAAAGTTTTTGTTAAACGTAACGGAATTGAAACAAATAAATCAATATTTTTTTTTTTTTTTTAACATTTGCATAAATGTTAATAAGAAACGTTTTCAATCCCTTTGAATGTTATTCGGTTCTTTGATCCCTTTAAAGAAACCTATAACCATTTAATCTTTACGCGGAATATTACTGAGTTTTTCAAATCTAAAAACCGATATGTGTGTAAAAAACAAACGCAGCAATGACAAAGACGGCCTAACGTGTAAATTAGAAAAAAAATTGTGAAAAAAGCAAAACATAAAAAGTTCATTAAATAACGTGCAAAATCAAAATGGAAAAATATCTGCACTGCAGTGCAACCTGTTGGCGATTTCTTAAAGTAATAAATATTAAGGAAAAGGAAAAAGCAATAGCATCACCGAGCGTTTCTATTATCTTTTATGGGTCAACCTGCTGGATGCTGGAGCTTAAGCTCCTTAGGTCTGCAGGATTTAATATCCCAATTAAAAATTAATCCGCAATAGGTCTCTTCAAAAGCAGTAAAAGGTTAACATTAGTCGGTTCAAACTTTAATAAAGAAAGACGACATTTTTAGGCTTTCGGCGCACAGTGCACCAATCCATAGTGAGCTTTAACAAATTTATCTTACATTTACCTGAATCGCGAAATATGTAAATAAAGTGCTCAGAGAATGGGCCCTGGAAGAGGGGGAAAGGGAAAGAAAGAGAGAAATAGGGAGCGAATGTTCGCAGCCTAGTAGTAGTACGACCAATCCATAAGTTATGCCTTTGCCGACTGAATGCTCACCACAGCATTAGATTTGAACCCGCGCACAATGACGTGGTAGTCGTGATTCTGACTTTCCCGCCTGCTCCGACGGGAAAAAAACTGTGGACCAGACATGGCTAAATCTATTTCGCGATTCATATTGACTGAGTATATTTTATATATATATAGATAATATCCGATGTAAGCATACTTTATAGATGCATATGTTAGAAGCCCTAACATAAGCTTTGACAAAATGTAGTGTGTTGGTAGGTTTGAAAAGAAAACACGGTTAAGCTTAAACTTGAATTCTCTAAATGTTTATATAAGCATTTAACCACGATCCTAAATCAAGGAAATTGAGTTCTTGCAGAGAACACAAGAATTTACTGCCGAAAAAATAAAAAAACGGCAGGAAACTGTACTCGCCGTGGAACGAATGCAAAGTAATATAAACTAAAAATTGGTTTTTATTTATTTTTTGCCAATAATTTATTCATAATCTACGCATGACGTAACTGTAAACAAAGCGGTCTATATTTATAGCTGTAAGCAAACTCTCGGCCATGATATAATCGTGTAAGAGCGACATATAAACAAACGCACGATAACAAAAAGATTACTTGGCAAAAACAACGTTAATATAAAAACCTGTCGAATTTGCATAAATTCGTTATCAGGACGAAGGCGTCAATTTCCCGATTTATGTGAGTTTTTTTTCTTTTCTTTTACCGAAATACATGAGTTTAGTTAAAAGTGCATTCATTTACAGGAAAAAATTTCTCGTGAATATAATTGGCATAAAAAGATGTGTGCTCGGTGTAAATTGTTACTATGATGTTTTAAACGAAGGAAGATAAAGCTCTTGACGGCATTCTTTCTTTCTTTTACTATATGTTTGCAGGTATTTTATAAGCAATCTTTCTAATTAAATAAATGAAGATAAAAAGAAAGACATTCGAGAGAAGACACAAAGAGGGAGAGAGAGAGAGAGAGAGAGAGAGAGAGTGTAGCCATCAAATTCGAATCCTGCCCTACGTTTATAATCGTGGTATTATAAAATAAATCTCTTAAAAAAATTTTTTTGCAAATGGATCGGTAAAGCAGGCTTGTTTTCGGACTTGAAACTTATCAGAAGCAGGACATGACAACCGTACCTGAACCGAGAATAAATTACTTATTATTGTAAAAAATTAAATGAAAATATTTACTTGAAAATTAATGGTAGCGGTAACAGCTCTCATTGAATCGGCATAATTCCTTAAAATATTTTCGTTTTGTATGCTCGCTTGCCGCCACTCGTATAAACCCTCCACTCTTTGCACGCAATGTTCACAAATATTCTTAGGTAAAAAATCCTCTTTAGCTATCTGGAAAAAAGAATTGAAAAACTTGCACCAACAACAACCCACTAACAAACACAAACACTAACTTACATTAACCGGCATCAGTAAGCGCAATTTGTAGATCAAATTGCGTTGTTCAGCTTCTTTTTCAAATAAGTGAATTTTGGCGGGACCATTACGTATCGAGCATAGTCGACATAGTTCAGCAAATGTAGCAAAATTCAAATTTGCATCGTAATGCTGCGTACTGAAATTAATGAGATGATGCGTTGTTTGTTGTTGTTGAAGCTGATGGTGTTGAAGTTGCGCTTGTGTAGATTGCTGCTGTTGCTGCTGCTGTTGTGTTTGTGTATGATGTTGATGTTGCTGTTGCTGTTGCTGCTGCTGTTGTTGTTGTTGTGATTGTTGCTGCTGATTGCCGGTAGTATTCAACATAACTAATTCTATTATTGCTGATGCTTTTCGGCTTTTGATTTCTATGCTTTTTAAGTAAACATAATAACAAAAATTCGGCTACTTTTTTTTCCTCGTAAATTTTTCTCAGCGAAGAAAAGCAAAATATCTCTAATTTCTTTTCACAGCGTATCGCATTTATCTGGCAATGGGTTATGGCGCTTCATTTTCTTATCATTACGTGTCAGTGTTAACATCATCACGTATCCGCACTGTGCAATTTCGGTATCGACAATAATGCATACACACACACTGTAAGTAACAACAAAACGAAAGGCTCATTATATGCGGCATAGATCACGAACTTTTTGACACCTTTCACTTTCAATTGAAATATTATCGATTTTATTATCTTCTGATAAGATGTACGCACGTGACCTTTTCTATATGTGGAAGAGACTTTGATTTTTGAAATTTTATGCAGACAAGTAAGTTTAAATTGGACCGCCGACATCTTTTTGATCGCAAGAAAACCAAAATTAAAATCATTCTGCAGCGAATGTTGTACACTAGAGCCTTACCTCAAGCAAATTTAATGAATTCCTGCGCATATTAAATGGTTATCTGTTGCAGATGGCAAGAGGCCTCAAATAGGAGCATGAGACCTACATTTTAATTTTCTATCTCTGCTTTTAAGCCGAAAGAAGTTTTTAACAATAAGCAGACGAGCAAAATAATCCGGTCAAGTCGATAGAAATCAATTCGTAGAAAACTTTATTAAGACACGAAGCTCACCGCACTTTTTGCCAATATGCTCCACTCTTTTTTAGATTGTAATGCTTGCTGCGCAATACAAAACGGATAGAAAATATCCAACTTTTATACTATTTGATAAGCATACGGAACTACGGTAAGCCGAGTAGATAAGAGTCGGGAATACTAAGTCGTTCTTCACGAATTCTAATCCTGATCGTAAGTTAAGTGAGTGCTCAGGGTAGGCAAAGGCTCTGCCTTTGCCGACTGAGCGCGCATCTGGCCATTTCCTCGCTCTTTTCCCACTGTTTTCTGATCATCAGCATAAGGTATAGCGGCACGATCTTGCGAGCAAAGCACAGCAAACTTGGACGTCCAAGGTTTTAGAGTCTTCTTCCATCTGACGCATACTTGTATACTTGTTCCTCTTGCGAATGAAAACATGAAAGTGCTACATGCCGGTCTTCCGTTAGTGGAAGTATACTTTGAAAGCATTCAATTGAGCGGTAAGCGTAATGAAATTCCTGATTTAAAAAAATCGTATTAACAAGCATTGCTTGGAACTAATCTCCACCCAAGATTCGCACTTTAGCTACGTATTTTTTCTGTCACTGTCACTGTTCACTGTCTTCCATGTTTCGTTCTTCTTCGAACGAAGAAATGTTAGCCTTTTAAGAGGCGTCTCTAGCATTGGGGTCACACGCATGCATGTCACACGATCTTTGATGAACTTAGGATACTGCCTGATAAAGCAGCTACATAAAATTGTTGCATAATTAAGAAGAGTAAACAAAATATTGAGCGAAAATTTTTGTGTGCTTTCTCTCGTCAAATATATCGAATTTCAAATTAAAATGCATAGCAAAGCTATGCGATAAAGAATGCAATTCTCGGCTTTTAAACAAGTTTTTCTAATTTCTCCTCATCATATTCTGTGCTCATAATATGAGACATGAGAGAGTGGACATGACTGCACGTATATAGGTGTGGAGTAAGAAACAGGAGAAAAGAATACATGAAATTGTTTATGGAAGAAAAACATGAATTTTCGCGGAAAATCAGAACATATATATACACACACACACACACACACACACATACACTTAAGCGTATATGTATAAAAAAAAAAAAAAAACACCCAAAAACACTGACCAATTTACAACCTTGGGAAAAATCAATATTGCAACCGATACTAATGATAAATTTTTTTAACAAAAATTTTTCCATTCACTCTACAAAAAAAAAAAAATTCCTTTACTGTTATCACTTGTTGACATTAAACTTTAATTCAATTAAGCGTAACAACGATTAACAATGTTAATGTTATTCATCATCAGCTCTTGCGGGCGGGAGGTTATATTCAATACATTTTTTTTCTTCATTCACATACGTTAAGAGTTTTAGGATTGGAAAACTTGTTCTTTACATTTTCGAAAGAACAACAAAAAAATTCACCTTTTTATTTATTATTATGCATATAAGAATCGTACACAAACATAATCCGTTCGGATTAATTTAATGTTTTCTTTTGTGGAAGAGTAGAATTTTTATTATTTATTTTTTTTTTTTTTGCCGTTTTTTTGTGATGAAAAGCAGCAACCGCACGGCTGACTTGTAATGCTTTTTGTAAGTTTACACTGAAAATAAAAGTTCCATTGTTAATGCGGCCCACATTTACAGGCCATTAATTTGCCTTGAAATATGGGTCTTGACTGATATATCAAACGCTTAAATGATACTTAACATTGCGCTTTACCGCTATCACTGCCAGAGCATATCGTCAAACGACACTGCATTTTGCTGCCATGCAACATAACGCATCTTGTAAAACCACTTACCTTACGAGCCCAGTATGGCTGGGGTATGCTGCTACTGTTGTACTATGTACTATGTACTGTCTCCTCTCTCTTGTCCAACTCTATAAAATTCGCTCATATTAAATATAAATGCGCTCACTTGTGTTTCCGCGTTTGCGCTGATTAACTTGTAGGAAGTAGTGTATCGTTTAGATTACATTTATAATCCAAAATATTTTCATCATATATATATATTTTTTTCCTTTTCTTAATTGTTAAATAAATCCATTTTGATATAAGTTAATGTTTTAATTAAACTATTTGTCTACCGAATCATTCACTTCGACTGTTTAACATGCATGGTGTGCATACCATTGCTAGTTGCAAGTTGTTTATGTTTCGGTTTTAAGTGTTCGTTATTTTTGCACTTTTCATTTTGAAAGCTAAGGCGTGATTCAAAACTGGCCGCTAGTAAAAAATTTCATTTTTTACTCTAAACGTATTAAATGCACTTTTCTTGTTTATTTAAAATTTTTACGTAATTTTCTTATATCCCTTCGGGCAAAAGATACAACAGATCTAGTTTGCGAAATGTTGCATTATGGTAAAGTACTTAAAAATATCGGACATATCAGTTGACCAACTATTATACCATTTTACAATGACGGCATGCTCTGTTATTTCAATTTCTTTCCATTTCCGGCCCATATTAAGTGAATGAATCTTTTCGTCGGATCTTACTTAGTACAATAATCGGTGTTTACTATCTCGCTGGCACAATGATCGCTCGAAAGAATATTTTTATCAGAAATGAAGAATACATTTTTCGAAAACGTTTTAGCCGATCTTGTTTAAATAAATGAACCAAGAGGTATAGATCCCTATTAAAATATCGACTCAGCTGAGCAACATTGAAAATTCTTCTCTTTTTTTTTGAATATTTCGCGCTTGATTCTTTTGAAAGCTGTACAACATGCTATGGAAGATCAGAGATTAAATATTTTTCCAAATGTGATTCGCATTTTAACACACATTCGCCATACGCAGCAAAACGACAAGTACTACTTTTCTTAATTTATATTAAACTAGACGTAGCTCAGTAGCTGCATCTCTTAATGAATTCCTGAAAAAATACTAAAAACGCTTGAATAAAGCAGTGAATCGAAGAGATGAATTTATTGCTTGTTTACCATACATAGTGAGGGACAAACTATTCCTCAATTAACTATCGGAACTCTTCGTCGATTATTTCCCCTTCCAGCTGATATTCGATGGGAGCACCCGGTGGAGCATATTCCAACTTATCTTCTACCTGGAGAGAGACTCAAGTTCATGCCTAGACTCCGATTGAATATCCTCAACGACTTCACTGTTGCCTTCTAGGAAAGTCTCAGGTTGAAATTCAATCTGAGGTTGTGACTGCAATTCGGACAACGATATATGTTTAGGTACCGATTGAACTTCCTCCACGAGTTCAGACTTAGCTTTAACCTTAGTCTCTGGTTGGAATTCAGGCTGAGGTTGAGACTGTAGTTCAGACCTTAACGCATGCTTAGGTTCCGACTGAATTTCTTCCACGAGTTCCATCTTACCTTCTAGCCGAATCTCAGATTGAGATTTATGTTTGGGTTCAAATGGAACTTCCCTTTCCAATCTACTCTTTGTTTTGGCCTTAGTTCCACTTTCCTCTACGACTTCTAGGGAAGTCTCAGGTTGAAATTCAATCTGAGGTTGTGACTGCAGTTCGGACAACGATATATGTTTAGGTACCGATTGAACTTCCTCCACGAGTTCAGACTTAGCTTTAATCTTAGTCTCCGCTTGGAATTCAGGCTGAGGTTGAGAGTGTAGGTCAGGCCTTAACACGTGCTTAGGTTCCGATTGAATTTCTTTCTCGAGTTCCGTCTTACCTTCTTGTCGAATCTCAGATTGAGATTTATGTTTGGGTTCAAATGGAACTTCCCTTTCCAATCTACTCTTTGTTTTGGCCTTAGTTCCACTTCGCAAATCAATAGGAAGTTGTGACTTCAATTTGCGCTTAAATTCAGACTGAGCGCCGGATTCAGACTCTGTATCGAATTGGGATTTATGTTCAACTCCATAATTATCTGGTTCAACATTGTCCGCCGATGACTTTGCTAAACCTTCTTCCTCATAAAGTCCTAACATATCTTCTTCATCTACAACATCCGAGCTAAAGCGCAAAGCATTCCTTTCTTTGCGTTGCACTTTTCTGCGGGTTGCTTTCATTGAAGAAGTACTACTGCTATTGCTAGATAGTTCCAACGGAGTTGTCTTAGCTTTAATCAAATCAGCCAAAGATGTCTTGCGATGGAATTGCTCCGCATATTTGTCGTCATCTCCAAAGGGCGAACAAGATAAACAAGACGAAGTACTAACATTTAAGCCGGATGATGAAAGTGATAATGTGTCTAATAATGTATTACGTTCGTCTTTCATCTTAAGAGATGCTTCGTTAGTCTGTGTAGCCTCATCAATGCCTTTTGGATTGTAAGCGGAGATATTTGTAATTGTTGCCGAATTTTTATGAGTTAACATTAGTTCGGCAGTTAGTTTTGTTTTCCAGGATACATTAGAACTTTTGCCACCATCTTCCTTTATGATATCATATAACTGACTGATCAGCGGTCTCATTATAGATTCGTCATTACAGAATTTTAAATGTTGTGGGCAATAAATTGGATCGTGAATATCTAATATGGAGGAAGGAATGCATAAATTAAATATTAGAAACTATAGAAATTACTTACAGTTCGGGAATATGTATCTTATTTCACGTTGAGCTTTATGGGGACACATTGTAACATGAATAAAACGATCCACATCGCTGGACGAGCCGCTGCAATCACACAAAATGCATACGAACGATTATTAGCCGTCGCTGGGATTATGTAGTAATGTAGAGTGCATCACAAGGGTACTTACAAGTAGCAACACACAATATCCACCAAACTGCGTACAGCGTTGTCTTTAGCTAAAACAAAAGCCTCCGAAACGTCTTCAGACAATAGGATCACTAAAACCATAAAGTTATTGTCGTCCGTCCTATCTTTGTAGAATTCGGCGGCCTCTTCAGGGGAAAATAACAAACGTCGCGATCCTTGTATTTGGAAGCCACGTTTCAATAAATAATTCAAAAGAATTTTGCGATTGCGCATATAATCCGCTTTAATTATTAACAAAGTGTTCTCCCACATCGCAAAAAATTTAGCACTAATGGAATACGTGTACAATTTGAATTTAACAACTTTTAGAAATTTTACTTAATAAAAACAACTACGCATTTTTACATATGACTCAGACTTCAGTTTTCCGACTTGTGTCGCCATCTAGGTTTTAAAATATTTCAAACGTTGACTAAGGCTACCTTTTTAAATATTGCGTTTTAATCGGATTTCGTTACAGTTTTTTCGTCTTTACTTTCTTTTTTCTTTTTTTTTTTTTTTTGTTTAAAATCTTCACTTTATCTTAGATGGTCATAAGCAAAAACGATGGCCAACACAATGAACTTTGAAATTGAAATTTGTACTTTCCTGTACGGCCATTGTGGTAAGAAATGGTAAAACGTTCTAGTCGGGGAAGGCCGACCATTTTAAACTGACAAAGTGACCCCGGCCCATAATTTAATGTCAAGGATTTGGCATTTCATTCAAAGGAAAACGACCTTTTGAAAGACTCGTAACGGAATTGTGACAAAAATATGTAGTGCTTCTAGTTGCATCGTGCCCCCACCACTCTACTTCCTATTACCCGATATTGAAAACGAATTCAAACTGAGCGATAAACTCCGTTCAACAGTCTGGGGTATAATTGTATGTTTTGCTCCGATTTTGAATTGGACCTTAGTGGCGTTTGTTTAGAACTCGACTTCTCACAATAGTTTTAATGCTATCAGAATTCAATTAGATAAGTAATTGAAACGGTTTGAATGTTAACGCTGACGGCGCATATGTCAGTGGTCATGTTGCCCCATTTCCATAAACTTTTATTCACTACCTAGTAGTGTTTTTGAAAGCATATTTTCTTTGCTTTTTCTATGCCCCTACGCCTTTCAAGATACTTCAATTAATTGAGATTAAATTGATTTATAATTTATGAAATATAGTACACATATACATATACATAAAACCACGAGAGTCCGAACATCCAAAACATTAATTAAAGATTCTTTTTTATGCCAAAATATCATCAGTTATTGAAATTTAGTCGAGTTGTCAATTCCATATTTATCTAAAGGAAGGAGCGAAAGAAAGATGACGCCTGGGTGCGAGACAAAAAAGAGGGGAAGAAAAGTATTTACTTCCGCTCTTCTACATTCGACGGCTACAATTTTAATCCAATGTCTCATTAGTTAGTGGGCAACGAGCTGTCCGTTAATCATTTGTGTCCCTCCTTCAGTCAACAGATCCAGCTGCAAGGCGGTCAACATCAGCATGTTACCACTTTTAAAAACATCAATGCCTTCTTGGGACCTTCGTATCGGGTACAATTCCCCTGAATACACTAAGTGACATTTTGGCGTTATGCCCGAATTCGCCCAAACCGTAAGGCTAACCTGCCAGGAGTATATAGAAAATTATAATATACATTTGATCAACGCATTATTCTTAAGCTAACCGAAACGGGAGAATCCTCCGGTGCTATACCAGTAATCCAAATTATAAGGAACTCGGTAGACCTAGCAATCTCAATATGATCGCCATGCTCCTTTTCATTTAGCGAACAAATTTGTGCTAAGTTTATTCGCGAGCTCATGACTACCAACGGTAAGAAATCTTTATACTTACTGGCCCCCAGATCGGTAATTTTATCGCGCAGAAAATACAATAGGTGACCTTTGGTAGTACCACAACGGGCTAGTCGGGGATCGAGAAAGAAACTCTTCACTTGAAAGGGTGTTATACGTTCCACAGGCAAGTAATTGTGATCGATTACCAAATGCTTACTGAAATCGGAAACAAAGGTCACCCGTTGGCAACTAGACTCGGGGCATCGGATTGGTGTTCGCAGTATATTCGCTAAGCTGGCTGGCATCGGTTTTATTCTCAAAAATCGTGCCTTTACGTTTAACAGGTCTTGGGCTACCGCCGCAGAACAAGCGATAAGTTGATGCTGCGGAGGAGGTGGATCTTGAGGAATCAATTCCCGATTCCACGATTCTAAAAGTGGTGGCAAGCCTGGATTGTAGTAGGCTCTGTGCACATTTAGAAGATGCATAAGCAGCACAGAATTTTCTTCAAGCAAATTTATTTGGCCTGCGGATTCAGTCAGTTCGTAGGAGACCTGATCTACTGAATCTGTTATAGGTGGCTCCGATTTAGGACTTATTTGAGCTTGTGATTTGGCTTGCACACTTGATGCAGGCATTTTTATGAGGTTTCCCATAGAATGTTTGTCATTTCCCTTCAGCTTAAGATGTAGATCTTCTTGAAATGTTTCCAAAATCTTTTGCATGCGCATATCTAAATTAGGCCGTCCAGCTTTACCCGTTTGCGACAATACATCTGAGTCAGGCTTGGTGACGCCCATCGTACGCATCACGAGAAATTCTTGCGCTGGAAATTTCGCTGGTAATGTTACTTTAATTCCAAGCGGCGGATTTACATTTGCGGATCCCAAACTGGGATCTGTTTCGGTACAAACGGAAGCTGACTTCATCTGTCTGACTGCACCGTCTTGTGCTGTTTTCTCCATCCACTGCGATCCCCAATTAAGATCGCATTGGGCATTTTGACAATCAGATATGGAATATTTAGCATATGTCATCGGACCACACGAAAGCAAATAATTTTCAACAACTTCGCCGCATTCGGCTGTATTTTGAGCCTCAAAAGCGAGTAATGCTTTCGTTGATAAACCATCTGGTACTCGGTGATCATAGTCGCAACTTTTGTTGGAACTATGCGAATTTTTGCTTTCATATTCTATTGAATTTTTGGTACATTGCGAAGTACCGGTTGAATGGAGACCTTTTAGACTCTCTGCCGAGTCCATAAAACGTAGTTCCGAAGTGTCTATGATGGCGTCTTCAAGGTCCTTCAACAAAAAATAGACTAATGAGAGTTTCTGAGATGTCTAACCCAAGGATAAGACGTATATACTTACATCGTCCAATACAAAAAAATTCATTCGTTGCGTGCTGTCACTAGTTGTACAGCCATCCCGAACTGGGCGATAATATTGGGGATGATTTATCGTCTCTTTGTGTTGTTCTCTTGCCTTATGGCTAATACTCATCTGTGTCTCAATATGGTTATCCGGGGTATAGGCAAGTGTTTCAATTGACTTGCAGTCGCCCTCCAATTTGGCGATTGCATCACTATCACAGTCCGGGAAAGATGCAAAAGTTTTGGTATAACTGTTTTGAGATACGATCGTCGATGCATCTGGTTCTTCTTTTATTGCAAACTTAATGATATTTTTTTCCGTGGAGTGCGACGGGGACAACTTGTCTCCCACGTTTTGCTTCTCGCCATCGAATGCTTGTGGATCTTGCCGGTTCGTGTGCGAGGGAGGACGTCTCACGATATCGACAAACGGAGTTCTCGAGGTAAACAGTTCGTTTGCCGTAGAACTTGAGTTCATGGGCGGAGCAGAGGGTGGCTGGTTGATAGCTAGATCGGCAATTTGTGCCTGAATTATAGCCAAATGATGAGTTGACGCAGTCATTTTCATCTGCACAAAACTGGTCATATTATCGCAAATACCACATTGACCGTAATTTTTCTGATTGCATTTTGAACACTGTAAATGGTCATTGATGCATATGAAACCCCCAAAAGGGGGCATTCGTGGACCGATGTTATTTTCATGACAAAAATCGCAATTCATGATGTTTGTTCCTATCGTAAGTGTGGATGGAGCAAAATTTTGATCAATGGGTGCAAAAGAACTCTTAAGGAAAACTTAAATTTTTTTGAACACAAGAACGCGTTAGAAAATTAATTTTTATTCATATAAAATATATGAGGAGTACAATTAAGAAAATTAATTGAAAAAAACTTTTATCCGGCTAATCAAATTAGTCACTAGAAGCAGAGATTAAACGATCAAAGTAGGAAAAATACTGCACTAGCAGAAAAACACCTAAAAAAATAAATAATTTTCCAGACAATTAAATCAAAGCTTATTTGTTAGCAGAGAAGAAACTGAGTGGAAAAAAAATTTACACATTCACAATATATACTCGATATAGTGCGATGAAAGGTATGTCTTCTTTTTACGACGTCTGCTCTAAAGTAAATAGGAACGCACGATACTCGCATGTATATAAGCCTGCCATTCATCGAGAATAATAATGGAGTAGAATAGAAGTCTACATTGGTTTATATTTCGGAGTCACTCGCTTATAATAACTCTCATGGAAAATAAGCATTTATATGACAAGCAAGTCTGTTGCGTAACGGATATAAGTGAAGAACTGTACACCAAGCCAAGTACGACCTGAACCTCTTTTAACTTCGACAACTTAAATGAACGGAAATGTAATTTTTCCATCTTGCCCGTAATCACTTTAGATTTTTTACAGAACATATTTTCTCTTGCAACGCCCACTCTGATACACGTAGACAATTGCCACATTATACTTTCATTATAAATGAAAGATTAGCACAACCGAAACATCCGCAATCGTTGAAGATCGTTCGCACCTTTTTCCACCCAATATAGGACATTTTTGAAAAACACTGCAATCTTCTATAAATGTTAAAGTTTATTGGAATTAATATAGTGTTAATTGTAGAGAAAGATTTCTGGAAGATTTCGGAAGTGGCTGTTATTACATACATACAAAATAAAAATTCATTAAGCGAATGAAAAACCGATGGGCAAAACATTAGTCAGCAACTGCAGGTTGTTCGGCGAGTTCTTGCGCTGCTAGCTCTTGCGGTATTTGGTTTTCCTCACGTATAGGAATTTCCTCGACGGTGTGTTCATCGGCTGCAGTGACAGAAGGCTCTGCAGCAGAAGGCACTGCGGCAATTTGTTTCTCGGCAACAGGTTCCTCTGAAATAATGCCTTTGTTAACAGGCTGGTCGACAATGGGCTCTTCGGCTACTAGTTCCTCGCCAATATTTCCAGCAGAAACAGCAAAGCCAACAGCTTTCTCGCTAACAATTTCTGCGGTAACATTTTCTCCGACACCGGGTAGAGAGATAGCAGACTTCTCAACTCGTGGTTCTATGGCAGTTGTCCCTTCGATAGGAGCTTCTGAGGCAATAGATTTTATAGCAATACTTACTTCGGCTACGAGCTCTTTGCCAGCAGAATCTTCGGCGGCAGCCTCTGCTGCAGAAGATACTTCCATACTAGAAACAGAAGATATCTCTATACTAGAAACGTTTTGTTCATGCATAGATTGCTCTTCGCCAATAGACTTCATCTCGGCTTTGAAATATTCCTCTAACATCTCCATTTCAATCTGCTTCTCCTCTCCCATCTCAATTTTTTGTAAATCCTTTTCCGATCCACTGATTTCTAAAGGGGCTGTTTTCGCTTTGATTAGATCAGCTAACGGCACTTTACGATAAGCCTGTCGAAGGCATTTATCAATACTCTCGAAGCTGGTACAAGAGATACAAGAAGAACTGCTTGAATCCAAAGTAGTGCCTTGTGTTGTATATGAAATTGCATGACTTTTTAATGTGGCCGTACTGCCGGTGCCCGCTCCGGGGTGCAGTCTGATTGGCTTAAAGCTTGTTGCTTTAGTTTGAATGGCTTTTCCCAACATATTCGGTGACGGACTGTAATTGCAAAGATTTGAAATTTGTGGCAAGCCTGCATGACTTAAGTCCAATGCTTCTGCAAGTTTAGTTTTCCAACCCTTATTAGCATCTTTATCATCTTTTTGATTTACAATATCATACAATTCATGCATCATAGGTCCAATTATATCCGCTTTTTTGCAAAATTTTAATTGCTCTAAAGGAAAAATAGGTTCATGAATATCTGTTACGAGAAAGAAAAGAAAAATTAAACGAACGAAGCTTTCATGAAAGTGCATGAAAATGGCGAAGTTATTTACAATTCGAAAAAATGTAACTTATTTCTCTTTGGGCTTTACGAGAACAAGTTGTAAGATGAATATAGCGATCCATTTCTATGGAAGACCCGCTTCAACCCGCGCATTATAAATAAAAATTGAAAATTATTAATTGAATGCATTTCAAAAATGTCTTAGAGCGCCTTACAAGTAACAAACCAATATGTTCAACATATCTTCTACTGCATTCTTCTTGGTCAATATATAGGCCTCAGAGTTTCCTTTGGACAATAACGTTACTTGTATCATAAAATACGGAGTATCCACTAAGTCAGCGTAGAATTCTGCAGCCTTTTCCACGGAAAATAACAAATGGCGTTGACCTTGTATCTGAAAACCACGCCTCATCAAGTATTGCAGCAAAGTTTTGCGTCTGTCCATGTAATCTGCTTTAATTATCAGCAAAGTATTCTCGAACATATCGTTAGATTTAGCGATAATAAAATACGCCGCAATTTTAGTTAAACACAGTTTTAAATAAATTTTATATTTGAACCGTTTACAAGTCAAGACGACAACCTGAATAATGTATAAATAACATTTTTTCCTGTGAATTATTGGTTTTTTCATTCAAATATATGAGAATTACAAGTAATAGCATTTTAACATACCACGGACGGAGCCCTATACCATATGTCTAGTAAAATTCATTCATTCATTTTCGTGAGAAAATACCAAACATTGTACTTTGTTTCCATCTAAAGGCATAGTTTTTGGGAGAGCCAGTACGCGGGAAAAGGCTCAGACCATCAACTGACCAGGTCTAAGTTTAGCAAAAATTAGCCTGCTTTTACTTTATAATTATATTATTAGTATAAAGTATTTATATAAAGTACTCAACATTCGACTTTGATCTCATGCAAAAACTTACTTTCCATAAGTACCTGTATGCTGACGGAATCAAGTAAAAATAAATAAATAAACATGGGCCCACGTAGTCTGGATTACTATTACTATTATATAGGTGAAGGGGGTTCAAATTTCCATTCGATTCACACAATAAATTTTATATATGACAATCGTGTGAAATGTAGCCCACACATTATTTTCATTGTTCGAATTGAGTCGACAAAGGAAAATTCGAAGCACAGCTGAAGCCATGTAGTCTTCAATGAAATATCTATAGCAGACAAGAGTCTGCGTTAAATAAATAACGGCTATGAAGACTATTACAAGCAAAATAAAAAAATTGTTATGCACCCCCACCCCCCCAAGTCCTTCTGCGACGAGCATAAAAATTACAATTACAATCGTGGTAGCAAATTTTATTGCAGTTAAGTACATTTTATAAAATATAAGTCATTGCACCTCTATCTAGCTAAAAATGATGGCCGAAAATACGGCGAATACGATCATTCTTCAACAGGAGCCTCTTCAGCATGCTCTTGCGGGGCTGCTTCTTGTGGGTGATTGTCGCCCTCAGTGGCAGCAACAGGTTCTTCGGCTGCAGGCTCTTCGGCAGCAGGATGTTCGTCTCCCGCCGTAAGTTCTTTTGTCGCAGGTTCTTCCACTGCACGTTCTCCAACTACAGGTTGCTCGACTACATGTTCTACGACAACAGGTTCTTCGTCTGCATGTTTCTCGGGTGCAGGTTGTTCGTCTGCAAGCGCAGGTTGTTCGACTACGGGCTGTTCGTCTTCCTCTACAGGTTTCTCGGTAATAACTTTATCGGCAGGGACGACTTCAACAGCTTCTTCAAGCTGTTCAGGCTTTTCAGAAACCTCTTCAAGTGCGGATTTTGCCTCTTCGAGTGTTTGTAAATCGCCTTTTACGACTTCCTCTTCTATTAACTCCTGTTCTATAACTTTCCCTTCCGTAACTACCACTTCTTTTGAGCCGTCCATTGTAAGCATTTGTCTTACTACCTTGGCTTGCTTCATTACATCCATTTGAACATCGCGAAATAATTTTCGTGTTTCGCCTTCTTCCTGCTCCTCTTTCTCAATTTCCAATGCTGCAGCACTACCGGATGTCAATGGAGCTGTCTTCTTTTTAATTAGATCAGTTAAGGATTCTTTACGATGGCTGTGCCGTATTCTATCATCAGTACTTCCAAAAGCCGAACAAGAGACACATGACGATGTGCTTATGTGCACAGAGGAGCCTCCACTCATCTGACTTTTTGATGTGGCCATGCTGCCTCCGTCCAAGCCTGGATGGGCATTAAACTGTTTGAAACTTGTAAATTTGGTCTGTTGAGCTCTTTCTTGAAAATTGCGTAGAGTAGTGCGAATACCGATGTTCGACATAATTGGCAAATTTTTATTGGAACTATTAAGATAATCGGCCACTTGAACTTTCCATTCTTTGTCATGATCTGGTTCGGTTTCTGTTGTTATGTCATACAATTCTTGGATTAATGGTTTAATAATAGGATTTTTTGTACAAAATGCCAATTTTTCCGGGCAATAAATTGGTTCATAAATATCTATCATAAGGAAATAATTCGATCTCATTAAATATCAACAGAAATTAAAGCAATTACAATTGGGAAAAATGAAACTTATTTCACGTTGGACTTTGAGATGACAGGTAGTTACATGGACGTTGCAATCCATTTCCGCGGACGTGCCACTTGAAATTATATTGCAAGTGAAATTTATTGGTTGCTCAAAGTGTGATTACTTACAACTTACAAGTAGCAAGTCATTATATCTAGCAAATCTTGCGCAGCATTATTTTTAGCCAATATATAAGCCTCTGAATTTCCTTTCGATAATAGAATTACGTACATCATAAAATTGGGACTATCAGCCACATCATCATAGAATTCCGCGGCCAATTCGGGAGAAAACAATAAACGGCGTTGCCCTTGTATCTGAAAACCGCTCTTCAACAAATGCATTAACAATTGTTTACGTCTATGCATGTAATCCGCTTTGATTATTAACAAAGTATCCTCAAACATTGCGAAAGATTCACGATTAACAAAAATATGCGACAAATGCAGACTTTTTTTTGTTTTTTTAATTAATTTATTTGTTGTTGATTGTTGTGATGTCGAGTGATGAAAAGCAAAGTTCAATAAAATTTCCTTTGAATTCAAAAAAATCGGTTTTCTTACAGTGACTTATAAAAACTAGACATAACATACGAGGCAAAACATATACATTATTACATATAAAAAAATCAAAAAGAGTAGTTGTAAAAATTTTTAAACAAACGCTGGCGAAATCGCGAAAATGTGTGAAGGAGTAAAACTTTTTATACAAAAAAATTCCTATATTTGGTAATAGACGCTTTTCACAAATACACATTTGCTTACTGGAAAAATTATAAGATTAAAAAACTTTCAAAAAAAATATAAAGTCATCACAACTTGCTGTTAATTAAGAATTCCACCCCTGCCTCTTTGTAACTCCGTCCATGTATGGCTTTTAAATGTAAAAACTTAAAAGTTTAGGCTGCAAGATTTCAAATAACGTAAGAATTAATCGATTTGAAAGCGAATAGAAAATTAATTACCCGTGATTTTGACAAAAGCCGAAGAAGATTTTTCGTTGTGAAAACATTTGCCAATCTCAGCGCAAACATTTACTTCATCCCGTTCAGACAAACGCATTATACTCCTGCCATAGATGCGAACCATTTGAGAGCACTAATAAAAAAATAAATTGGTTTTTATATATAATACAATGAATTGGCTTTCGTTTTCAGCATTAACCAGCATTGACTTACCGTTTCATAATATTTAGCCGGCAAATTCTCGCATGCTATAGCAATCATATCAGATAGCGGAAGATTATCGTTTTCTTCGCTGCTACGTTGCTTGGAATAGGGCATTAAGGCCATTGCGGCGCCGTAACAAACTCCACATTCAACAATTTCATTAGTTATAAAATAATCATCAAAACTGCTAGAGAGACACAATTTTAAACTTTTGCAAACATCTTTGGGAGGCATTTTAGTGAGCAGAGCGAAAACCGCGTCAGCATATTCCTCTACAAATTTATTGCAACTTTTCATTACAGTTTTCGGCATCGAATGACAAATTTTCTCTATGGCATCTTTGATGTCCTTCTGCTCAGTTTTATTTTTCAAATCCATTTCAAGTTTAGTCATAACGAATTCGCATAAAACACATGTAGGAGGTTCCTGCACTATATCGGATGGCTTGGGCGTCTGTGATGGATCATCTAACACGCCCACAAAACGATCATTTTGTATAATAATGTTTGGATGGTTGGGCACAGCAAATACATCATACTTCAGAGCTTCATCGATTTCCACTAAAACAATGTGAAAAGATAAATAAAAAAACATCATGTCTGTGCTTATTACACTGTTCCCATTGAGGCGCAATAGACGCGGTAATTTTTTCATCCTGCCTTAGCATTTACTTATTATCTTCTTGGATAGATTGTAAAAATCAAACACATAATATACCGCAAGCTCAATCATTTTACTGGATAGCGAAAGCGAACGCAAAGTGACAACGAAAATAATTACTTTTAAGGACCGTATTTTGATTTAAACTCATTTCGTTATTAAGGCGAATCTGCAAGCTCTTCCTCTTTCTCTAAACATAGATAATACCGGCTGCCCTCACTGTGCGTGGTAATGATCTGTTGATTACCTCAGCCATTCCCTTTATAAGTTCATATTACTGTTCAATTCCTTTTTCTTTATGCTAATGTGGTATCTGCTGAATTTTGCCGAAGCCCGCAATTGCCTATCTTTTTATTATTTTTACATTTTCGATTAAATCATCTGAAAAACTGCGGCTTATCGAATGCGGACGGACCACAACTAATTTGTGAAGCTTCTTATAAGGTAAAATATTCTACGGAATTACTACGAAAACACTTACGATCTTCTTGTTCGCTGAATATACACAAACCCAACTCGGTACATATTACTTTAGGTTCCATTTCTTTAAGAATCATTGCGGCAATCTTGTCACCATATTTATCCACAAACTTATGACATTTTGGTCTCCAGCGAGCAATGTGCAATTTTTCACAGGTTTCGTCCAAAGCTTTCTTGACTTCATCCTTTAAGCAAAAAACTCTTACACAACTCGTATCTACATGACTTTCTCTACATTTAATTTACCTTCGTAGTATATTTATGCATACGTTTCTCAGTTAATTTGACCAATTCTTCGCATAATAAACAATTTGGGGAGCTTTCTTCATTATTTAATTGGAAAACAATTCCCACTGGCATTTCGTCGCTATCATCTATAACTTTGTTGGAGGAGTCTGTAAAAAAAAAAAAAAAAAACTAGTTAGTTAACTCTCTCTCTCTATCTCTCTCTCTCTCCGTTTTAAAAAATGCTTACCAGATTCCTCGCTGCTGTCTTCAAAGCTAAGTCCCATAATTTCTAAATAGTTCTGAGGGCTCTGAGGGCACAACTTCAAGTCAACACAAATCTCTTGTGGCTTTAGATCGGAAATTAATTTATCGATTAATTCGGAAGAATAGGTTTCGACAAAGTCGACACATTCGACTTTCAGTTTTTGCGGCAAATGTCCACACAAATGATCCAATACATCTTTAATGTTTTTCTATGTAACAAAATCGAATAATTTCGAGGGTATTATAAATTTAAATAAAACAAAAAACAAAACCAAACATACCTTTGACTTATTATCTTTGATTTTCATTTGGGCTTGTTCCACAGCAAACAAACATAAAGGGCATGTGGGCTTGTCACTTTCCGTTTTCTCAACAGCTATCGGAGCAAAGACCTCTATATCCTCGTGATTTGCATGATTAGGTGGACACATTTGTAACTTAGGACATACTTCGCGAGGATCTAAGCCTTGAATTAATAACGCAATTACCGCGTCACCGTACATGTCAACAAAATTATGACATTGGCCTTCGAGGCCTTTTGGTAGTTTATTGCAGATGTTGTCAACGGTATGTTTAATTTGATCAGCGGTAGAAGGTGTGGCTAATTCCTCCTGTATAAAATGCAGTATATATTCACATAAAGTACACAATTCGCCATTTTCTACTAGCAACCCCGGATTGGCGGCTCCCATCAACTTATCAATGGGTAAAACCATAGCCTTCAAGTCTTCTTGAGTGAATTTCGGCTCATTGGCACCCAACTTTTTACGTATGGTTACTTTAATTTCAGCCGGTTGTATGGCCGGTAATAATGGCATGATATCGTAATCGTTCATTGATTTCAAAGTTTTTGGGCAAATACCTATCATAAAGCAGAGACCATTGGCATCCAAGCCATTTACTAAATTCTTATAAATGACGTCGTAATATTGATCAACTATGCTTAGGCATTCGCTGCGAAAACCTTTCGTCTGGTTGCATAAACCTTCTAAGACTTGTTTGAATTCAATTTCAGTTGTATTGGCTATCAAAACTTCACGTAAATGTTGTACTAATTGCTCGCACAATTCGCACGGTACATCCTCATTACCGGGAGCCATTAAATCGATTGGTTCCTCTTCTTTGGGATCGTCAGGATGTTGGTGATATCTGGCTACACAAGATCCTGACAAATGGCAAATACCAGTAGCATCCACATTTCTATTAAGATGATCGTAGATATCATTAAAATAGGTGAGAACTATACTCGAACAAGCATCCGAAAATGAAGACAATTCACCACATAGATGTAATATATTTTCCAAGATATCATCCCGATTGCTTGATTGGAATTTCTCAACTATTAGAGATGCAAGATTGTGGCAATTACCACAGCTCAAGGTAGGCTTTTGTGGTTTCACCACTAGTTTGGTTTCCTTATCAACTTTTTTAAGTTTTTGTTTTTCTTTTTGGTCTTCGCTTTCTTCATCCTCTTTAAGTGTACCTTCTAAGGCAGCACCGTAATACTTCATTAATAACCTATCGATCTCAGCATTGTTACATAGGCCGGCAACCGAGCAAACTTGCTAAAATTTAAATTGAACAAATTATTAAATGATTAAAAGTAAATTTCCCCTTAAATGTAAATAGAAATTAGCTTACATCTGGATTCATTTGCGACGACAGAGCTTCAACTAATTCGGGTATAAAATTATCGGCCAACTTACAGCATTCTTTCTTTATAATCTTAATCGGTATCAAATTGCAAGAACCGTCGAAGACTTCCTTCAACTCTTCCATCGTTTCATTACTACGTAACTGATCACGAGCTTGCGTTACCATATCTTTGCATATCTGACAAATGGAGTCATTATCGGCAGGTACATGATTTGTCTCCCAGACAGTCTGTATACAATGGCGTACGGCATTACAGCTTTTGGCGTTGCTGCAAAAAAAAAAAAGAATTAAAAAAAAAAAATTTATTTAAAATCAATTGCATCGGTAGCTACAATTTCAAGCCAGGGGTATCAATAGTTTCTCACCTGATGATTTCAATTGCCATTGTGGAACTGAAATGCTTTACTTTACTTTTTTCTTTGTTTCATTCATTATTATCAGAGACTGGCATCAAAACATTTGAATTGAAATTTTTATTTCTTTGATTTTTTTGGTACGTTTTGCCTTGCAATGGCTTATACTAATTCACTATAAGCCACAAACCCTTAACTAGCGAGTTTTAGCGATTTTTACATATTCAAACTGTGTACAATATCAAGAGCAACTAAATTTTATAATACATTAGTTCTCCGTTTTCTTCTTTTAGTTTCAGAAGCTTTCCGGAACTAATAAAACTCGTAATTATTAATGTCATCAAATATTCAAAGAAGTTTGCCTATCTATCCTATCTGCTCCTGAGACATTATCACAGTCAAGCAAGGATCTAAAGGAAACGTGGAACTCAAACACACACATGCACGATGATTGGAATTGCGGAAATTAATATGTAAGCCCCCAGCTAGCTGTCAGGAGCTAAATAAATAAAAAAAATGCCTTGAAAATGAAAATCGAAAACATCTTTGCAATTAAGTTAACATTTTGAATAGATATTTATCTGAAGTTGGAGGTGCTTTCTGCATGTGTTATTGAGCGGGTGGAAAAGCGTATTTACTCTCGTCGCACAAAATGAAGGCATTTAATGGACTATAAGTAAGCAATAGAAAAATTTTATTTTATTTTTTTTTTTGGTTTCGTATTTAGAATGAAGTGCTTATTTTTAGACACTTCATGTAGCACTAAACATTCACTACTAACATAAAATAAATTAATAGCGAAAGCAAAAAGTGGATAAAAATCAACAAAAAGCGTTATTGCTTCGATGACTTAAATGATATCAAGTTCCTACAAAATTAGTTTAAATACGAAGGTAAATTTCACTTCCCCTTTGTTTATCAGCCGCTTCCCATCACATTCTTGCTAATGCGACACCAGCTTACAATGTAAATGTAATAAGAGAAAATCTTACGAAGAAAACGAGCCTTCTAAACAAGGAAAATATTTGTTGATAAAGCGATAAGCGATATATCGTTTCATCTTGATAAGCATATCTTGACTGAAGTTAATTCAATTTAAAACCAAAAAAAAAATCTCTGCTTACTAAAAACTAAAAAAATCAATTTCTTGCGCTCCAAATTCCTTATGCTCGCATTTACGAATATCTGTAAAGGAGGAAGCAGTCGTGATCGATGATAATTGAAAGATGATATTTTTTTATACATAGCCGTATATTAATCCGGCTTCTGTTTATAAGCAAATAAAATAAATAGATAAATAAATAAATAAATAAATAAAGTTTGCTATCAAACAAGTTTTTTTAAGTCAACTTGCAAAAAGGGGACATACCCTCTTTAGATATTTTCATGAAAATGTAGACGAAGAAAGAAATGATAAAATATATTATGAATCTTGAGACGAACAACAAAACATGGTTATATCGTCGTCGTTATTCTGGAAAATTACAAGTAAGCAGTCATTGATAAGGTTTTTTTTCTCTCCAATCAGTTAAACAGTTCACATTTCAACATATGTTCACTACATCGTAGAGGCTAAGCACTTAAACCCAACTAACTAAGTAATTTTCCTAATTATCACTTATCGAGAAAAATATCATCAAAATGTCTATTTAGATTGAATTTTTGTCCACATCATTATGGGACAATAATTTATACCTTCCCGCGGAATGTTTTCTGATATGTCCTGAGTTTCATATTAATTCATATCATTGTAGAAGGAAGACTTGAGATAAAATTGAATTTATTATTTTTAAAAGTTTCATTTCAACAGCAACTTCTGCTAGACTAGAAAGGCTTAGTCATCGCCCCGTCTCTTGATAATATCAAACGAGCAATGAACTAAAATTTGTTTGTGTGCTGTGAGATGCATCTCTCGCTTCGCATGAACGTATGAAAATCGCAAAACTTTGTTCTTTTATTGTAAACATCTTAGCTGGCCAGTCGTAATGTTGAAATTTCAATTAGATATCTACGTTTACCGTACGATATTGAACAAAATTGTTGCGAATATGATCGGCTCTGCACCCTTTAGGCAGTGCACATAATAACGATATACACAAGCTGTTCTCATTTCCTTCGTATATATTATATAAAAAAAAAAAATATATAAAAGCATGCTAAGCAACAAACACGGTCGAGCTTGATCCGACTACGACTATGGATCACTGTCACTTGGCCATATAAAAGTATTTATACTTTTTGTACTACCTTGTGAACTATTTAAGGGTTTTTTCTGGTGTTTGGTAATAGCTTCACGCATACACAACGCAACAACAAATTTTAATTTCTTGCTTATTTACCTTGCGTACAATTTTTTGACTGAGATTTCAAAAAAAGGAATTGCAAAAGGATTCCAAGTTTTAACTTAGATTTTTATATTTGTGCGATATAAGACGATATGCCTTTTCGTTCTCATTATCAAAGTTGTACAAAGTACAACTGTACTATCCAACAAACAATAACAATAAATAAAACAAAAATGCCTTAACTAAGCTTACGAGAAACATTTTTGCGATAAACTCTTTAATATTTTGTCTCATTCTTGCTTAACAGCTACGGCTACACAATAGATTGTACGCGAAAAATTGACCGAAATGCAATAAAAGCGTAAAGGGTTAAACAGTACATTCTATTGACGCGATTGCAAGCTATTATTTTTTAAAAAAGGTGTGTTAAGCTAACATATCATTTTTTCGAAAAATTCACGATTGTTTGTTTTCTTTTAGTTGAGTAAACCAAAATATACTTGAACGAAGTTCGTACACAAACATCTTAATACTCCAAGAAATAAGAAATTCAAATGCAATTTTGCCAGAAATTTTCTGCTGCTGAGCAAATTTCGCTTTCGTTTTAGAAGACCCTAAGCATGGGGACGAATAGACAGACATGGCCATATTAGACCTAGTTGTAAAACTGAAAAATATATATTTGCACTATAAAGAGTCCCTGATAGTCCCTCTGTCCAGCAATAAATGTACGGGATTCACGATGACAAACGGGGAATAAGTGCGTGTTCATCTCATTTGATGCCAACGATACCATGCCCTTCACCATTTTCGGCTTCATGTAATTATTGCCTTTGCTCTGTAAATTTCTCAATGTTTCCTCTCTTTACATGCAGTTACACTTTTATTCTTTGATTATAAAAAAATAACCTAAGGGCCCTTATAATCAATATTAATGTAAATATTAACGAATATATACATATATATATATATATATATGTATGCATGCATAGGAAATCGCACAAGTAAAAATACGTAGGCTCTTTGTTTACATAAACGAATTAAAACTATTCATCTAGACTTTAAAATAAGTCGCTTCTCATTATATAGATTATGGCCGCCACGCCCCTTTAACTAGATTATGGCCAAATTGATTCCACTTTATGCTTAACTTATTAAGAATAAAAAGTTACATTCAACTTTGATCTTTCACTTGCAAGGTCCAACAAGTTCTTTTAAAAGTGTAGCGCAATCGGAATTTAAGTACTTTGCAACATACACACATACTTGATTAATGTAAATAACGGATATTCGTTTAACGGCATTGGTGAACTTAAGGGAAATAGTTCAGTTTCAACGTCAGCTTGAAAAACATCTATTGTAAGAATCGAATTTAATACTCAATGCTCTTCTTCGCTTTATCTTACAATCATACATTGGATATATGTATCTATATATAAATATCGATGTGCATAAGTAGAAGTAATTAAAAAAAGAATAAGAGTAATCGTATGATTCGGTTTGGAGGAAAAATGGTTTGCGTTGGATGCAAAATGTCTGTTCTTATGTTAACTTATACCGTTCAATAAACAAAGCAGAATTTCAGTTCTGATTGAAATTCTTAAACCCTCTTAAGGCAAACTATAATGCAGTCATTATTTATCGCTAAACGATAGAATTGTACCAGCATTAGTCACCATACATACATACATGAGCAATAATGACAAAACAAAGTAAAAAACAAATGCAAGAAAGCGTTTCAGCTGCTAATTGAATTAAAAGCAAGTAAGTCAGAAATCTGTCATCATCTTAGAGCAAATATGGACTGCTGATCAGAAACTGAAGTCCAAAATAATTGGAACTCATCTACTGCTTCGTTTATAAGACCTCCGTAATATGTTAGGGAAAGTGAAGTTCGATCTCAACTCACGAAATTTTATAATTCTTTTTTCTTTATTTTAAGTCAAAACCCATAAAGCAAACCCCAATGACTTCACTGCACTTCTTATCTCATATCGCTACAAGACCAAATAAAAAATCACGATTTTCTAAATATTAAAGAAGAAGAAGAAATTCGTAAGATATATTTACTTTTTTTGCTCTTTTTTCGTCTCTCTTAACTTTAGTGCATTATTTTCTTGCAATTTCTGTCGCATTCCACTCATGCCCACAATTCTGGATATAATCGAATACTTGTGTGCTTGTGCAACAATGCCAACAGCTACTATGCTGCTGTTAGCGGCAGCCATTGAATGACCGAAGCATTTTCTTTGTGAAAATGAAAATATTAGCAATAACTTACCTTAAATTACTGCACCAAAAAGTTGGACCCCATGTGCATTGTTTAGCTCCCAGCATTTGCTTGCCATTGTCTACCAAAGGTGAAGCCGTCGTTACACCCACATCTGGGAAAACAAGTACAAAAATACACAATTGTCACAAGATTTCCAAAAAAAAAATACATAAATAAACGAAAACATTTATAAAAATAATAATACGCAAAACATCATATACTAGATGGACAGTCTTAACAAACACACACTCAAATATGCCAAAAACAAAAGTAGATTTAATTTTCATTGGTTTTTTTCTTTGCACTTACCAATCACGGCCGCTAATGTAAAAACAATCACGGCAGCTAATCCAAATAATTCTTTCATTCTGCGTAACTTCCACTATCCACTGCACGAATCCTTTTTTTCTTAATGCGGTCTTCAAAAATTATTATTATTATTAAATTTTTTAAAATAATATTTACAGAAAAATAATTCCGAGATCCCAAGTGAATTTGTTACTTTTCTCAAAAACCACTCGTTTCTAAATGCCAGAGATTTCTGGTGATTGTCTGTTGAAAACAGTTCGCTGTGCAGAGTTGCACGGAAACGTAGAGATGGAAAATAAATGATAAACTAATAAAAACTAAAAGTGAAATCGAAATCACTTTGCATTTGTTAATAAAGCTCTTCCGAATTTTTCGCAAATTTTAGAATTTTCTACTAATTAGAGAATGCTTTCTATATTACATATATATAAGTGTATATTATCAGATGGGTAATCATGTACAAAATACTCAGCTTTCGCTTTTGTCACTTAACTGATACTTAGCTTTCATTTTCGCATTTAGTAGTTCAGCGAATGCAACTGAAAACCAAAGCGAACGTTACATTTTTCATAGTTGTTTGATAAAAATGGCGAAACCCGCAATGAGATACGCAAAGATTTTATCCAAATGGCGCAGCAGCAAAGCAAAGCAACAAAAGTCCACAACTCGTTATGAAAACATTTAAAACTTTTTATCGCATGCATTGACAAACTACTGTACGGACGTTGAAGTTTTGCAAACTACTCTCTGGCTACTATTAGCATTTCATTATAAAGAAAAAATAGTTAAAAACTCTTATACAAAATAAAGAATGCTCGATTTTTTTTTTGTTATTATTAAAAGTAATTACATACATACTTTCACACAACACCCTACTAAAGCTTATCGAGCCTTCACTTTATCAAGAACTCATCGAAACTCTTCCTCTCTCTCTTTTTCTCTGTGTATACATATGTTTATGTAGACATATGTGAGCAGATAAAATAAACTAAAGAGTGGAAACAATACAAACATACAAGATTGCGATGTTGTACAGAACATATAATTCATTCGCTTGTATATACAAAAATTCTCAATCGGTTTATCGAATTTGTGGTATAAATAGTGGCTTCATAGCGGCTGAAAGCATACTTACCTGGCGTAGGGGTTACCGTGATCACGAAGGCGGTTCCCCCGGAGTGAGGCTTGGCCATTGCACCATAGGTTGAGTTGACCTCCGCGATTATTCCTAATGCGAATAACTCGTGCGTGTAATTTTTGATAGCCGGGAATGGCGTTCGCGCCGTCCCGACATATAAAATAAATATTAATGGAAAAGGAAGTAATGTGTTGTTGTTGACAGAGTCGGGTTGTGTATCGGATATTCAAACAAATTTGATACCAGGCTTCGATATTTCGAATGTTTTTCATTATGTGCATGTGTTTTTATTCTCTTTAAGTCCTGTCCTGCTGCTAGCGGTGGATGTTCACAATTCGTTTTAATATGAACATAGTTTCTTCATATGTTTATGTTTGGATTATAATGAAAACGATATAACTTTTATGTGTATATATATATATATATATATATATGTCTGCCATTTCTTGTTCAAATATATAGAAACTAATGTCGTGGCAAGTCAAATATTGATTCAAACGCTAGACTTTAATATCAAGTCAAAGAGCCAGATATTCTGAAAAACATATTTTCAAATTCTTGGCCAAAGCAATATAATAACGGTGCGTATACAAATATGGAAAAACTTGATTTCAGTTCGTGGTAGCTCTTGATTCAAACTCATATTCCAATCAGACATAGATTATATGATTGTTTTGAGAGATTTTTGAAGAGAAAATCGTATTTACGCCGCCTAGGCGTACACGTGTACACGTGGAGGTCACTTCTCACTTTATAAAGAATAAAGTTAGCATATTCTGAAAAAATCCATTTTATGTCGTACATTTTAGATGAGTTTAGAATTATCATGAAAATTTTTAATTCAATAAATTTAAAATATTTCTACTAAATAATTTCCACAAATATTTGTATAGAACAAGGCAGGGTCATGATAAGAGGTTTTACAAAATATTTATCGATAATAATAGGCCTTGTGTATGGACAAAGGAAGATCATTTTTATTCTAGATTCATGGCTTGTAAACGCTTAAACTCAGATTCGGTTTATGACGATTTGTATAAGTGCAATGTGTTGTGCAAGCTACTAAGCAGGGTTTTCCCATCATTTTTCATAGTTTACAGGAATAAGGATAAATATCGAAAAATTGTGCGCCGTAGGGATACAGTATTTGGCCTAGTCCATTTAAACTCCATATTTAAAAAAAGGATAACAAAAAATGTTGTTTTTTTGCTTCGCTTTTCCTTTTAAGAGAATATGTGCGAAAAAGCCGGTGGAAAAAAATCTCAACCACTAAAACATTGTTTGACAGTAAACAACAAGACCTTTTACCTGCAGTGTTGGTGAGCGTTCGAAAAAATCAGTGTTGATGTATAGAAATAAACAATATAAAGAAGAAGCTATTGCTGCCTAAATTGTTAATTTAATAAAATGTTAAAAGCAACAACTTTTGAATTTGTTAAGTGCAAGTAAGTGTTCAAACTTCCGATGGTTGTTCGGAACTATTATTCATTCTATTGCCTTCCAATTTTTAGAGTAAAAGTCACATTGAAGTGCGAATACGAACTACTGCTGCACAAGATTAACCAAAGACCGAAATGATTGCAAGGACGACATCATATCTAAGGATGAAAACTTTTGTTGAATGTGTAGGTGACAAAGAGCGGAGGCCTCCCATTTGCCTAAAGTAAATTGCTGCCTCCTGCTTTGGCTGCATATAAAGCACACGAAAATGTTTTCAACTATGTTGCTCAAATATGAGCTAAGGAGAAGGTCAAAGCAAAACATGGGTTAGTAGTTTAGATATTACAAAAATTGGTTGTAAAAATTTTGTTTAATTTTTTAGACGACAAATATGTTGGAATGCCTGATACCTGCAATAGTCACGAAGACAGCTCATCTTTAGTTCATTAAACCCTCGCATACTGGCAAAAGCCACTTTGCGGAAGCCAGACGGATTATACTACTTTGCCGAAAGAACTTTGAAAGAGAGTCTCGATGTGTGAAAAGAAAACAAAAATAGTATTGCACAACTTTGATGCATAATTTAAGGGCAGTCTTTTGTCAAACGTCGTATCCATCATTGTAGTGCTGAACTCGGTGAACGGATGGGCTTTATTACTAAACATTCGAAGATGCCGGCGAAGACGTTACTTAACAATGAGATTGCAAATGTAGAGCCTGTCTTATCTTGTAGGTTTAACAATGGAAGAACAGTCCCGTAATAAAAAATAATTCTATTTGGAAGCCTAATTTAATAGATTTCATGTTAATAAGTAGGCAAAATAAAAAGTTTGAAATGGAATTTCAATCAGCTACCTCGAGGAGATAGAATAAACCTTGCTAAGCTCTATGCAAATAAGGTTTCCAGAGAAAAGGTTCGGAGCAGTGAAGTTTATCTCAGCAAGTAATGTCGGCGAACCGATCTCACCATTTGTTGACTTAATTAAGAAGGAAACATTCAGGCCAGGCTAATAATTCAAATATTATCATTACTATTATTATTATTGTTGTTATTATTATTATTATTATTATTATTATTATTATTACTATCTATTACGAAAAAAAAAAAAAAAACTATTACGAAAAAAAAAAAAAAAAAATGATTAAAAACTAATACAGATAATAAAAAATACCTCACATTATAATATATAATACATTATAATTAAAAGTAATTACATATATTTTCACACATCACCTAAGTAAACGTTGTCAAGCCTTCTCTCTGGTAAGAACTCTTTGAAAGAACAACATATCTACATGCACATATATATATACGCTTGTGTGTTAAGTATTCGGTAGATACATTCTCAAATAAAGTAAACTAAAGAGTGGAAACAGCACAAATGCTGCACAAAGATTGCGGTGTTTTTCTAGAACATATAATTCACTCGCTTGTATATACAAAAATTCTCAATCGGTTTATGGAAGTTGTGGTACAAATAGTAGCTTCATAGCGGATGAAAGCATACTTACCTGGCGTAGGGGTTACCGTGATCACGAAGGCGGTTCCCCCGGAGTGAGGCTTGGCCATTGCACTTTCGGTTGAGTTGACCTCCGCGATTATTCCTAATGCGAATAACTCGTGCGTGTAATTTTTGGTAGCCGGGAATGGCGTTCGCGCCGTCCCGACATATAAAATAAATATCAATATGTTGAGTAAGAATAATTAACATGTTGTTGTACAAGAAGGGGCGGAGGTTGTGTACAATATTTTAGGAACTTTTTCAAGTGGTAGCTGAAACACAGTTTGATTCGAAGTAAGCAGAAGAAGAGCTGAAATTTGGTATAAAAAAAAGGAGTTTTATATTTTCTTTCCGTAAGTTACAAACACATAATCAATCATTCAGGTGACTCCGCTTGATTTTTGGGTACGCATAGCTGCGCTCTATCTCTCCCTCTACTCTCTCACTTGACCCATTGTACGACATTATATTTTGGATCAAGAGATTTCCCGGTTTTTACACAAGTGCGCTAATCGCTTGCGCAGGTCAAGCAACTTCAAAGAATATATTTTATAACGATGGAATATATTCATAAAGTATTTTTTGTTATGCGTTGTTTGTGAAAGTGTTTTCTGCAATTTAAAAACGAGAGAGCAAAATTTGTTCGTCTTAAACTCAGCTGTGGTGGTGATGGTGGTGGTGGGTGTTCAATATTCGCTTTAAAATGAAGATTATAATCAAAAAGGTATATTTTTTTATGTATGCATGTATGTATATATGGCTGTAGTTATGTGTTTGCCGTTTCTTGTTCGGTTTAGATATTTAGTTATTGTGTTATTATGTTAAACTTTTGCATTTTGAATTTTTTCTTGCGTTTTCTTTTTGAACTCTTAAGTTGATTATAATAAATTAATTTTTATTTACCCACTTAGTTTTCACCGATAAAGGCCAAGTTCATTTCCGCCTTAAAAGTAACGTTATTTTTTTTATTAATATATTTATCTATTTTTTTTTTTTTTTTTGTTTATTTGGCGAATAATTTAAATTTTTCCTTTTGTTAGCCATTGATTGTTTTATTGAAAAGGCAAATCAATTAATTTTAACTAAGTTTTTTTGATAAGTAGATATATATAAAAAAGAGATCTATGTTATGATGACCTTTTTGGCGGTCAAAATTCTGTAAAATATTGTTTATTGTTTATAAACAAACTAATTCAACTAATTTTCTAAAGTGAAAGATTATTAAACCCAAAGCAAAAAAAAAGGTTCCCTTTCTGTAACTACTTCGCACCCTAAAGTCATATTGTAAGCATTGTAAGAGTGTTGGACGCCGCATTGTTGGACGTAAGCATTGAACGGGTAAGAAGAAATTAAAAAAAAAGAAAAAAAAATGTCGAGTAGCTGCGGGATTCGAACCCGCGTATAAAAACTGATTTAAACGCTGCACACAATAAATGAATGAATGTATACGTGCCGCGCATCATCATTCGCCTTAATATTTTTATATAATTTTTACTGCAGCATGTGCTCAAACGTACATAAGAATTTACAATCATCGAACAAACCATATTTTGACACTTAGATACACGACGCACACAATGCAAAATCCATTCGTTATTAAGCCCAGTGCTTTAATCATGCGGCATACATGTGTGGTGTCGTTCAACTTGAGCATTAAGAAGACAATGTGGATGAATAGGTCTTCAGTTATGTTGCTTAGAAGAAAGCGAACTTCTTATAAAGCCCACTTAGTAGCCAAATAGTCTCAGGTATGGAGCTCTAATTATTGTTCGTTTTATTAATAGTAAGTAACAACGTTCTTAAATATCTTATACCACCCTACAGTTATTCATATACCAATTTTTCACAACAAGACTTTACCCATCCTTCGGCTTAAGTGCGGCAGTGTATCAAATTTCATCAAAATATCGCAAAAACTGCGGCCTATTGAACACAAGAAGACTGGACGGACGGACAAGCTTAGCTCGATTCAGAAAATGGTTCGGAATCGATTGGCATAATAAAAAGTGGGCTCATATCAGGGTCTTTTTTTGGGTGTTGCATACATCCGCACACACTTAATACAATCTTGTACCACAAATGCTGTAAAGAATGCAAAGCTGTGGGCAATAGAAAGTGAATAGTTTGCGAAAGTGTTCATCACATAATTAATATCTTTTGTTATTAGAAAAAGCTTAAGCTCTTAAAGGCTCTTAATAGACGTCTTACGCTTTAGACAGATTATCATCTCTATTGCAATTTTGCATTAAACATAAAAATAAAATTGAGTCTCTTTAAGCAAATAAAGCAAATAATTGAAATGCAAAGCAAAGCATAAGGAATAATAATAAAGTAGTCTTTACAAAACTTATCTATTGTGTTATAAAAGAAAAATTATAATAAAAAAATGAAATCTAAAACAATTGTTTCGTTTATATATTGCATTAATCATAGTCAGCGTACGTTCACACCTGAATGAAAAAAAGGGTATAAAAATTATTATTGTTTTTTTTTCATTTCATTTACTTAATGGATCTAACATATGAAGCACGTCACCCATTTAGTAGCATTAAACAATTAATTAAATCACGTTAACCACATTAACCGGACAACAGAGCTGGAATTTCTTATCGTAAACGTTTTCATCTCATTAGCAAAAGATTTATGACATTTTTTTTTGCTGTTTGCCTTAATTACACGCGTACGTATTTATAGTGATTTTTTAAGATTTGAAGAATCACATAAATAAATAAAATTTTGACAATCACTTTGCCGATATTTGTCAACATTGATTAATAATTACTTCAGAAAAATTATTTTAGTAAAAGCAAATTAAAAAAAAAAAAAACTGCATTCAGATTTGAGCTCTAATCAGAATCAATGAATTTTTGATGCGCATTTTCTCGTGATATAAAAAGGAGAACTGATTGCGACCTGACCGCAGGGAACAAGAACTTGACCGAGTCAAGGATCGCTGGCAAAGTTGCTTTTGCTGCTTCACCCGCTTTGCCGCTTTCCAGGAAAAGGGAAAAAGCTAGAGCTTGAGTAATGGAGCCATAGTGAGAATTGAATTGAACCTTAGTTTGAGGTTCTTGGCAAGTCGCCCTATAAGAAAAGTCGTCCTATAAAAAATAGCCCTATAAGAAAAGTCGCCCTATAAAATAGTAGCCCTATAGGAAAAGTCGCCCTTTAAAAAAGTAGCCCTACAAGAAAAGTCGCCCTATAAGAAAAGTCGCCCCATAAGAAATGAATCGAGTGAAGGGCTGATTATACCGTTCCAGGAGGAGACCATGTATCTACATGGGCAAAGTCGAATTTTGCAAAAATTAAGAATGTTCTCCCTACTGGCATTTCCGTGCGTTTAGAAAGTTCGAAAATGTTAACAACCTCTTTGATCACTATCAATATGTGGCAATAATAGGAATTAACAAAAGATAAGATACTCGAAAAATGGCGACAACATTTGTGAAGACCAAGTTCACGTAAAGTTTTTCTTTCACCACGCGTTGACCTGCGCCGCATCCTCTTAATTATTTTGAATCATTTGTAGCAATAGAAGTTAAGAGCTTCAATAAGGTGGGAGGGTAAGTCGGGCCGCTACATCAAAGAATTAGTTAAGAGAACAGGTAAGCATGGAATCCATCCTCCGAAGTACGTATTAATAGCTAGCACTAAACGATCTTTCATGAATTTAATCGCTAGTGAGTGGTGGCCGCTTTTGAAGCGAATGACACCAGTTCCTTGCCTGGCACCGAAGGTTGTTTGATCGAGGACCAATTTTAAACGATCTTTCATGGATTTAATCGGTAGTGAAGAGTAGTCGCTTTTGAAGCGAATGGCACGTGACAATGTATTCCTCTATACGAGTTGCTTGCCTGGCACCGAAGGTTGTTTGATCGAGGACCAATTTTAAACAATCTTTCATGGATTTAATCGCTAGTGAACGGTGGTCACCTCTGACAATGTACTCCTNTGGATTTAATCGCTAGTGAACGGTGGTCACCTCTGACAATGTACTCCTCTGTACGAGTTCCTTGCCGGGCACCGAAGGTTGTTTGATCGAGGACCCATTTTAAACGATCTTTCATGGATTTAATCGTTAGTGAGCGGTAGTCGCTTTTTTGACAGTGTACTCTCTCTCTCGGTTGAAGACTGATTTTAAGTAGGTTTTCGCGAATTTAATCGCTAGCGAACTGTGGCCACATATGCCAATACGTAGCTCTACATGGATTATGTGTTCCCGTAAAATATAATGAAGTGAAAGGTATTCTTTGCTAAAAGTCTTAAGGTTTGTTTTTTTTTTTTTTTTATTCGAAAATCATAACGAATGAAGTTTTGAATGAAATTAATGAAATCGTCATGAATATAGCGAAAATTGCAAGAATAGAAGCGTTTAATTGTGCTTTGCTTTGCGGGAAGCATGAGATGTAATTCTTCAAAAAAGTGCTTGTGTTTGGAGCACAAACGAACGGTCGCTATAATAATGCGAAGCGAAACAAAGAGTTTTTACATCCGGAGCCAGTTTGTTTGTGCACATATTGTGCTTTGATTCTTTTGTTGTTTAGTGTGCGAGCGAGTTGTGCGGTTTGCTTAGATTTTTAGTTAACGCTTAAATAATTGTACACCAGCGTTATAACAGCATCCATCGTACAACGCTAGTCGTATACAATTTTTGTGAATTTCAATACTAAAAAAAAAAAAAAAAAAAAAAAAAAAAAAAAAAAAAAAAAAAAAAGGAAAAAAAACAAAAAAAAAGATCTGCCGATTAATTTTTCTCGTTCTCTTAAAACTTCTTTTTAAATTTTTATGCAATCGCGGAGCTGGTGTTAGTTGACATTCGACCAGAGCTACTGAAACAACTCGGTAGAGATTGATCTGGCCGCAAGCCAATATCATTTTCAAATTTAACGGACGCGCGAAAATTAAATTAAAATTAAGTAAACAGAAAAAAAAAAAAAAAATTGTTTTTTTTGCTTGAAAAATTCTTGAAAAAAAAAAGAAAAGAAAATTATGTCAAGTATGTCTTGGAAGATCATAACTAATTTAATAGCCGAAAGTGTTTTGTTAACGAAGACCGTAAAATTCATTTCCGGCTATTCGCCGATAACTGTTTTCTTAACGGCCGCTTTAATTGTATTTTTGGTGATTTACAATAAACGTCGCGCTCGTCTCGTTAGGTTAATCGACAAAATTCCTGGACCATCATCGTTACCCTTTCTGGGCAATGCCATCGAGTTAAATGTAGACCATGACGGTAAATAAATAAATAAATAAATAAACAAATAAAAGTAAATAAATAAAGCAACAAAAGTTTGCTGTATGTTATAATACGAAAGTGTTAAGTGTTAACGCAAATTACAGATTTTATACATCAAAGTACAAAATATTTCAACAAAGTGTTCAACACGCTTCGCATCTTGTGTTGTGCTCTCTACGACAAGCATTGGACACTTTCCTAGGCAGAAAAAAATTTCAAATATAATCCGTACGAAATCCTAATCAGTTCTCGCTTCAAGGTCCCCCCCCCCACTACGTTTTTAATAATTTCCTTCTTCTTTTTTGTGGAAGCCACGTTTTAAAGAGACTCGTCTCCTTCAATTTCTTATAAGAAGAATCCTCTTCAAAATTTATCACAGTGATGTCCAGTTCTTGTGCTTGGCTTTGTTAGGTTTGCAAAAGTAAATTGAAGCGTTTAACCTTGAATACGATTTTTTCCCCAACACTATACATTTGTTTAGTTGATTGCAAAACGAATGAGGCCCTGTTCTCTTCATTGTATTATTTAGGCACGAAACTTATTTCATAAACGACTAAATAAATATTTAATTGAAATGAAATTGAAAATCTTATCGTTGACCATCTAGCTGAGGTGTGCGCGTAATACTTATTTAAAACGAAAATTTTAAATAGTTCTTCAGCTAACAGAGTTGATCAGTGGACGGTATTCTACGGTATTCTATGTTAAGTATTTAAACGGAATGTAATTCAAGTACCATATGGTCTAGTGGTCTAGTGGTCAGCACGTCAGGCAAATGCTAAAAGGGAGAGAGAGAGCGTGAGAAAAGAGGGAGTGGGAGGAGGGGGAGGGAGGTTGGTTGTTTACGAGTGGTGAAGAAAAACATCCGCAAGTAAAAGTCTCCTAAGTGTAGTCGTGTCCTTCTCGCGATTCCCCTTATTTTTAATAGCAACCAGAGAGCAAGAACTGGCCCTCTTCTCGCCAAATTTCTTAAAGCCCAGTTCTATGGTTTTGCGGTCAAGAGAATACAAACAGACGGGACAGACAGTCATGAGTAGATTGACTGACCCATTGTTTGATGCTGACCAAGAGTACTTTACGTACTTTATACGCTCTGTGAAGCCTACTTCTGGACCTTGCAAGCATTGAAGATACTATCAGTGATCAGTGGGACACCCGTAAAATCTAAACAATATTTTGTTGTAAAAATTGAGTAATGTTCAGATTCACTGCTGATCCTCCCAACTATCCGCTTTTTTTCTTCGGTTCGATTATCGGTTGATCTAGTGTCGCTCCATCATGGTGTTGTGCGCTTTCGTTATTGTGATTCAGCAGCATTACCTTTTGAATTTTGCGTTTACTGGCACAACAAGTCAATTTATTCCAATCTCCCGAAAACTATGCTGCATACTCTTCAACCATTGATACGCTTTAGCTCGAGGACGGTCAGAACATAGTTCGATCGCTATTTTCCCTTTACTGATGTGCTTATTGAGTGAACTTAAATCGACTAAGAATCTGTTGTGATGTCGGAAAATCGATATTACTTATGGTGTGCGTTGTGCGTATTATATATAAATACTGCTATATATTTAATGCTGAGTTTAAAAGTTGAACTTGTGTGCGAATTGAATTTACTATGAAGTAATAAATGAGCATCGGATAAATAAAAGTGAAATCTGCGACGTGAACTAGTTCGGTTCGTTTTCGCAACGTTCGTGACCTTGTAAAGGCCACTAAAATTTTAATTTCTTTGCCTTTTTACGCCTTAAAAATTACCCGACCATTACTTTTCTATTTCATAAATTTTATGCTAGAAGGACTTGGGTCTTATTTGACGATACCGAAGTGAAATTTGATGGACCACTTCGACGCTCAAAATTCGATATGTTTACTGTCGCTGTCAATTGGCTGGGCAGTGATAAGAGATTTTTCCTTTTGCTTTAGCAATGCCAAGAAAAAAGTTGTCGCCTAGAAGTTTCGCTGCTTCTTCACAAAGCGCTTGCAGGAGATTTTTTCCGTGGAAAAATTGATTTTTCTAAAAATTTTTCATTGTGGGCATAAGGTGAGCGTCATTTTTCATATGTTTGTTTTTGTGTAACCGGAATCATACCCCAACCGTCCCAAGTACTTGTTTAGTTTATTGTGTTGGTAAGAAATAAACAAAAAGTAAAATTTGTGACATCGTTGGATGAGGAGTAGCAAGTAGCAAGTGGCAACACCTTGACCTCACAAAATAATTTATTAATGCAATCTTACCGATGGGTAAGTAGTAGAAAAGTCAATAATTTCTTTGCTACTAAGCAGGAGAAACTTCATGAAATTAACTCTTTTTTAAGAGGTCATCATATTTTCCCTTCACTTCACTAAATGCATTGTTTTTTTTTACGTTAATGCCTTTGCATTACTCTTATCGTATGCCTGAGTAGGCTTATGTCGTAACATTTTCATTTTATTTGATGCGGATATTATGAATTTGAAATCAATTAATTGCCATTGATCTTCTCTAAGCCCAAGTTTATTATTTAAACACATTTCAAAGGCGTTTTTTTGTTTTTTTTTTAAATATGAACGGAGTTCATTTTAAGGTCTTAAGAGTTATTAAGAAAGAAATAAGTAAATAAAAAACCATAAAATTTTTAAATAAGACTTTTTCGATGATGTTCAGCGTCAAGAAAAGTTTACTCATATAATAAAAGTCGAATTACAAACATACTTTTCTTGCGGTTGTTGTGCTTTTTTTTTTCTGAATTTAGAAGAAGAAATGTCTTCACATCTAAGGCACTTTTCAATAGTCTGTTAAGTTTCAATATCTTTTCAACGTCTTTGAATCCCGTTATGAAGTGAAGATAGTAACGTGGGCCCATTTGCCTTCTTTTTCATGTCCTTCATCTTCGATGCGATCATGTAAATGTTCTTTATACCTGTTGCTCGACGAATTATTGAATATTTAGACAGGAAATGACGGTTAAAATTACAAAAAAAAAAATAAAAACAAAATAAATTAAATCCTTCCCTTATATCATACGAATAATGAATCGATCAATCGGATCAATAAATCACTATTTCAAGAACGCAACAAAAGATGAAGTTACAGTTCGCTTCGAGACATGGGAATATTGCTATAGTGCTCTGCAGACAATCCTTCTTCTCCATCACTAACGCGCCTATATTTAGAGAGCACATCCCCTAAGTGGCTAATCAATTGAAAAAGAAAAAGACAGTAATTAACTCGCGCATTTGCTGAGCGCCAAACTGCGGTTCACATGAAGATGTGGTGAACATGGTTCAAGAAAGACTCGGAAACTTTTTATTACAATTTTGCGTAAGATAGAAAAAATGTGTAATACCAGGGATCGAAGGAGTGTACTATGAAGGAACCGTTTTTTCCATTCTCCTGAATTTAGCGTAACGTAACGTAGAAGAAAAACATCTACTGTGTATGTCGATAGCTACAATATTAGTTAGTGTCTTTAATTGCTGCTGAAAGGTGCTCTTATGGGATTTCTTCTCAAAGCACAAGGAAACTTTTTCTTAATCCAAGCATTTTTCAATGAGGCTGATCGCATATCTACAAGATGTCATTAGCTTCATTAACATTAGCTTAAGGAGAAGCAAGGATGCTTGCTACGAATGTCTCTAAAGTCCGTCTGACATCTGCTGAGCATATGAATAATTTTTGAAAATAGCGGTAATGACAGGAGTGAGACTTGTTTCCAAATAATTTTTAATATGAATTTAATTCCTTTCACGTTCATATGAAGCGTAACGAAAATTGCACAAGAACCCCATTCGAGGGTGCTCTCCCGCTAAGCGCAAACATATCAACATTTAAAATATAAAAAAATGTTGTTCTGCTCTTGCGAAGCTGTTTGAGCGGGACATGGGTTCAGCTTCTGGATTTCTCGTCGCTAGCTCCAAGTTATATGTGCAAAAACTAAAAACTTTTCTCTCTACAATGTTTTCAGCGACAGGCAGACAAAGCGATTATAAAAACATTTTGACTTTAAAAATGCCTACCTACAGGTAGCGAAGTTTCCCACAACAAAAATTAGCATACACTGACTTGTCGCTAATGCCTACGGAGAAATTTAAAAATTTGAAGAGGTGTAATTAATTTTACCGTAAATAGAAGCTTAAGTTCATTCATATGAAGCGAAAGAGCTCTACGACTATTCCCGCTTACTTGCTACGGGAGTGTACTGGTTTGATCATATCGTTTGTTGCACTGCGATATACTTATCAAGCCTGGTTGTCCGTCCATTTGTCCTGCTATCGGTCAGTCTGAACGTTAGCTGCTATTTATTGAAATTGTCGGGGGTATAAAGATTGCTACAGAAAGCTGAAATCCAGTTAACGACAAGCGAAACGATTCTGAACAGCTTCGCATAAGTAAGCGTGTGGCAGTCGTCCACTTGTCTATGTTATGCAGGCATGCCATGCACCAAGCCATAGACTAAAAGTGAGTTACACGTTCATGTCTATTTTTACGCGATTTTAATCTGGAAATAAAAGTTCCCGTTACTTTCGGTAGGACTAGTATTGTTATTGTAATTAGTTTAGTCAAAGAAATAAATTCTAAGACTAAAGTTAGTCGGGATCATTGGCCTGCTCGTCCACTTAGGCGGATAGGCAGAGAACAAGAACTTTTTTGACTTGCAGTTTAAAAGGTATTATTTTTCATTTACTATTTTTTTTTATTTTGTACATGGGTTCTCCTTGCTCGATTATCTACGGTTTCAGAGCCTTCAAAAATTGCTTCGTTATGTTCACAAAGCGAACATCGACAAATCACGTTCAACAGGGAATATAACGAATTTTAAGTGAAATATGTACAAGTCGGCTAAACAATAAGCGGTCTCTGCCTTTCTCGCTACCACAAGTTCCCACAGGAAATAGGTGTTTGGAGGGACCTTGCAAGAGCTTCGCCTTTATTCATTTATAGTTTGTATCACGTCCGGTGCATGATTGTAGATCTTACAAATGGAATAACGTAACTAGTATACCATCTGCCGGTGGTGGGTGTAAGAAGAAATCAATAAATTTTCAAAATTTTTGTTAGCAAGTAATAGGTAATAAAATGTGAGATGAAAAATTGAAATATTCGAGTCAGTACATGACAAATAACATAACAAATTGTCTCTTCAAATACAAACATAAATACAAATGTACGTGTTTACCATAGGTTCACATAAGCATGTCTACACATATGTGTGTGCAGTTGCGGTACACATTGTTGGTCTCGAGACAAGGTTAAAATAGAAACTTAAGTAGTTTGTCGTAAAAGTCATAAAAAGAAAGATCAATTCATTTTCACGGCATCGCTATTCTGTAATCTGCTGTAAGCTTACACGCGTATGTATGCATACACATATATATATATATATGTGGATCGATGGGTTCGCGTAGCGTGATAAAGATGAATAATAACAAAGTTATTAGTGCTTCGTTACTAACGTCTTTCGTGGCCTCGGTATTTTCTGTTTACGGGCAACAGTATTCTAAGACTTCTTTTCTTGTATTTTTCGATATGGAAAACAAATTGTTGTTGCTTTTTTTGTTAAAAAAAAAAAAAAAAATACTTGCAAAAATTATGCAAAGAATTGTTATTCGAATATTTACGATTCATAAAATATTTCTTTATGTACGTTTAGAGAGTTTCAATGCTATGGATTTTAAGTACACGAAACAAGTTTTCTTTGACTGTGTGACTGTGTGTGTGTGTGTGTGTGTGTGTAAGACTTAAGACTTAACGAAAAACAAGAAAACCACCAACGGCAATTCATGGTGTTTGAATAAACAAAATAAAAAAAAACAAAAAAACAAAAAAATAAATAAATAAATAAATAAATAAAATATTTAAAATATAAAAAAAGACTCCAATCATACGACGACCATGGATTTATAAGAACAAAATCAAATGGATAATTAGCTCTTTAAAAACCAAAGTAATTAATTAAAGTTGAAAAATAAAATTAGAAAAATTTAACCAAAAAAAAACAGCAATTATGCCCACACATGCAAACACACACACATACACAAATATAATCAATGTCAAAAGATGATTGATCGTTAAACTCCAAGTGGAGACTAATCGCTCCCCATCATTTTATTGTTTTTCCTATTGAGTGTTTTTTAGTAGTTGAGAACGCACCTCAACAATCTGATCTAAGCACAATCTTCACTTCAAGCAATCATTATTATGTCTAACATTTGCACAATAATGAGAACTTCCATCTTTTTCATAATTACGCTTCAAGCACTTATTTCATTGTTTTTTCCACTTTTTGTTTCGATGACTTTGTCGCATCATTCACAACCGAGAGTCTTTAATGCGATCTTAAGCAATTCGAAATCCTCGCTTGAGTTGGTAAAATCTGTTTGTAAGTCTATTCGGGTTTAAAAAATTCACCTGAATACCTGAAAATCGAAAATAACGCTGACAAGGGCTTGCAGCGACAGCAGAACTCTATCTAAAATTTATCGCAACTATTTTATTATAGGTAAAGGAGCGATCTAATCACGTATCTGCCACTCTTACAATTATTATTAAAGATTATTTAGATGATAGGCATCTGAAATTCGAGATAAACTTACGATTCTTTTGATTCTTGATAGTTGAACCACTTGAGCCACCAAAAAAAGAAGGATACAATGGCTTTTTCCTCCTCAAGACTTAGAAATTGCAGGTAAAGAGTGGTTAATTCGATTGCATTTCTTCGTCTGTCCCTCCGTCCATCTATTGATTGAGTATTTAAAATCTAAAAAATTGCCTCCAGTTGTTGTTGAGTTGTTGGACGTGTACAGACTTTTCGTGTGTCTTTACATAAGGAAGCAGCTAATTATCGTCCCTCTGTCGCTCAATCTGTTACTAGTATGCGCAAGTCTTCTAAATTCGATTTAAGTTACAACGGGGCCTATGTAGAATATCCAAAATGGGAAAGTCTGGTTTATATCTGGTTTTTCACACATACACACACGATTCGCGTAATTTGGAACTTTGAAACAGTTTGCTTTCGTCTGTTCGTTCTTTATTTCAATGCTACTGTTTTAGAAGAAGTTTTAATTTGAAAAAAGCCGATTTCAGATATTCAAGCTTGGGGGGCGTATGTAAGTTTGGTTCGGCTTTAAATTTAAAATTAGATTCCTTTTGCTCGTCTGCCCATGTTGTTGCCCATGTTAATGATTTAATCATTAAATCAAATTAATTTTGTCCATCCGTCCGAAGGAAAAAAGCCGAAAACTCCTTCTAATTTGCTCTTAAGTGTAGGATGTATAAAGTTTTTCATAAGCCATACACAGTCTTTTTCTTGTTTTCTTGTTTGTTGTGTCTGTTTTTATTTATTTATTTTTTTTTTTGAAAATTCGAATTAATTTTAAAATATTAATAAGAATTTTATAAGTAACTGTGCATCGATGTTGTATTTTTTTTTTTTTAATGTCGAAATTTCATGTGCGTGTGTGCGAATGGCTTTTTTTGATATTCTACAAAAAATTTATTTGGAATTGCGTTTTTGGTTAGAGACTTGATGACCTTCAAGTTTTTGTTAGAAGCCTTATAGAAATGCAGAAACAATCTAAAAGCCAAAAATCAACATTTTTACGTTTTTGGTCTAACGATAATCGAGAATAGAATGTTTGAAATAAAATTGAATGCCACAAACCTGATGCGAGCACCATATGTACTTGTGTGTATGTATGGCTTATACAATGATAGATGACTTTTGCTGATTGCGCAACACTTGAATTTATATAAATTTAATTCTTGCCGTTATTTATGCATAGCGACTCTAAAACCGCAACTCGACTCGAAATACAACGCGCCGTAGCTAAAGATGAAATGAATGGAAAGGATACGATTTTAGTGCAAATCTGAGGTGATAAAATATGCATTCGTTTGTAATGGATTCTGAAATGTTGGCGTTGCTTTTTTTTTCTCATTACTTGGAATCATTTCGATATAATACAACAAGACACTGTTTGTTGAAATGCAAAAACTTGTGGTTTTTTTTTTTTACTTTATAGTCGGCAGAATACCGACTTTGCTCTAATGTCTTGAAAAGCCCATATATATATATATATATATATATATATATATAAATATATATATGTACAATATTTCCTTATTTGTTACGTAAGTAGGTTCAATGCACTTTTCGCGCTTTACAGCTGCACTACGTCTAATGACAATCACGTTTTTAATATCAACAACAATGACTCTTAGAATTCACTCTTCCAGTTACTCTACGACACAATGACATTTATGTGAAAATATTTGCGGTAAATGAAACGGAATCTTTAAGCATGGAAGACAATGTTTTCTAAACTATAAGAAGAACTCAAAGTTTACTGAGGGCTTTTCTCACTAATGATAATACGAGGGATCGCCTTGTGGCGTTTTTTGATGCATAAACTGGAGTCCTGGTAATCAAATTGGAATTTAAGATCAATTTTTTCAGTGCAGTTTTTAAGTGACCTGGACTTTGTGGCGCACCTACCAAGGTGTAAGCTTCTACGCCTGCTTTCCCTACAGCGAGCGTTGTAACAAAGGACGACGGAAGGACAGACGCGCATAAGCACTTTGGCCGTTTAAGAAAACTTTGCACTCTTAACAGAGCCTATATATTTCACTCCTTGTCTGGAAAAGTAATCCATTTCCGATTTTTGCTCTAGCTTATAATGAGATTCTTGCCCCATGTACTTCGTTCAATTTTCCACTCGAAGTCGAACGACCTTGACATCGCCTGCAAGTGCGTGTTTATGGATTTGCCAATCAGTCTGCCCCTCAAACCATCAGATCGTCAACTTCGCAAGCCCGACCGTCGAGTCGACACCCCTTTCGCATGTACGTTCATTTATCTATGCGTTTAGGGGTCTTTTCATCGATCCGTCTTTTATTTTAATTAAAAGGAGAACTTTGTCACCTCTGTTTGCTTGATTTTTGCACCTTTTAACAGAAGCAAAAGCACATCACTTTTGTGATACTTTACTAAAATTTTTCTATCTTTGCGTTTTCCTTAAAAAGACATTCTAAGCAAGTTGTTTACTTTTTTAAAAATCAAAAACAAAAAAAAACACTAGGTTTGGTTAATGAGTTATTTTGTTTACACCGAAAAAAGAAAACACTTTAAGTGAAGATATTTTGGATTTATCTCAAATTAACTTTTAATTGCTCTTACAGCTGATATTGATTCGTTTAATTTTACGAACACCAGCTTGCATATCAAAGCTGATCGTGCAACGGCTAATTAACGCAGAAACCTGTTCAAAGAACATTTACATGCATTAGTCGTTACATCTGCAGTAAGAATAAAATCAAAAAAAAAATCTTTTGCCTTTGCTTTGCTTCGACGTTGTTGTAAGAAAATATTCCGCAGAAAATTTGTGAAAAAATTTGACAGCAGATCGCCAAATGTCGTGATGTGTGATGTAAATTGTGTTTACATTGAATCGGAGATTAATTTCCAAAAAAGTTTTGGGTATTAATTTATTAAATCAATGCTGCATTTAAAGAAAAGAATTAATTTTTTTTATAAGAAACGAAAATATTTCCGCCTTTTAAATTATTTGCATATGTATGGTGTTTATATACAATAGAAATGAATAAACGAAGTCAATGAAAATCAGTCAGAAGATAAATTACGGAGTTATGAGTTAATTTATGCACACATCTCGCGGTCAATTTGTAGAAAAATGGCAAAACAAAAAAGAAAAAAAAAAACAAAAAAAAAAACAAATCACATAAAAGATGTTACATAATAAACAATAAATTATTATAATTATGACGGATTTTAATGCGTAACTTTTTAACTTAGTACTTAGTCTCGCCATCCGTAATAAATAAAACAATCGAGTTCATCTCCATATCTACTTCACCGCTGCTTCTGAAAATTATAAAGTTTAGGCGAGGAATGAAGTCGTGATAGACTTCTCATGACTTTAGATAATTTTCTTAATTATGTAATTAATTTTAATACGCGCCTATTCTCTATGAATTTTATGTGGGAATTGGACGCTCAAGTTTGAAGTAAATTATTTTCAATTGCTTGCGAAGATGTCATATAATGTTTGCAAAATGTTTTCGATCTAAACACATGAAGATTACGAAGGGGTGTAAGAAAAAATAATATTAAATTGTGCGAACTGTCTGTCCCGGCTTCTTGAAAAGTGGTTGCAATGCTTACTTGAAAGCTTACCTTCAACAACATTTCTTTTTTTTTTTTTTATTCTACTCGCACTTGGGATCAGGTGGGACCCAATAGGCTTCTTATGCTTTACTTGAAGTCTTTCCATGGCAGTAAAATATAATTTTTAAAATTTTATAAGGAAAATTGGCCCAAAAAGTAATTATATAACGCAACGGTTTAAAGAGATCTATCTTTCGTTATCTCCGCTTTTTTCCCTGCAAGGACTCTCAAGGCAAATAAATCTTTATAGGGTAATAAAGAGTGATATTTGGTCTTTTATGGGGAAGATAAGTGAAGTAGTCTTTTAAGCAACGTGGTGTAGGGTACTTAATCGTCGGTTCGGGATGACCACAGCATTTGAAGGTTTTTTCATTTAATTCTCATTCAAATTTGTTTGCAGAACTATTTGCACGTATAACGGGCTCGCAACGTTTATGGGGAAATCGCTATGGTATTAATAAGGTTTGGAAGGGCACGTCGCCTTATGTATTGTTATTCGATCCCGAAACTGTTGAGGTAAATTTTTGAAAAAGTTTCCTTAAAGCATCTGAGATACATTCTCTTTCTTTGCAGCCCGTACTAAATAGTCAGAAATTTATCGATAAAAGTCGTGATTACGACTATTTGCAGCCTTGGCTCGGTACGGGTCTGTTAACCAGTTTCGGTCGAAAATGGCATTCTAGAAGAAAGGTTAGTATGAGTTATGAGTTTTTTTGCAATAAAATCGCTGCTCCTTTATACTGTTTTTTATTATCTCGAACCATTTATGATAAGAATCTTAATGAGTTCTAAAAAGTAATTCATGCTAATTCATGGTAATTACTTACCATTAATTAAATTTGCGTATAAAAATCTTTAAACCGTTCACTTTTGCAGATTTTAACGCCTGCTTTTCATTTTAAAATTCTCGACGATTTCATTGATGTTTTCAACGAACAAAGTTTTATATTAACACGAAAACTGGAACGTGAAGTGGGTTCAGAAGCTTTCAATGTATTCCCTTATGTTACTTTATGCACTTTGGACATTGTCTGTGGTAAATATACAGATGAGATATAAGTTAACCCATAAATTTTCTCCTATTGATATCTGAATTTCTTGTAACTCGCTTAGAAACCGCTATGGGACGAAGTATTTGTGCTCAAAGCAATAGCGAATCTGAATATGTTAAAGCTGTCTATGGGTAAGTCGTAAACTTAAAAGATTGTCTAATAAATACTGAGCTTCAAGTTTATAAAATAAATTGATTTCTTTAAGGGCTCATTATATTTTAGATTATCTTATATAAGATGCATAGGAAACATGTTGTTGTTAATTTTCCAATCGAGAAACTCAGGTTAATTGCTTTCGAAATTTAATTAAAGTCTCCGTGAAAGCTATCGTGTACAACGGCGCAAACACTTGAATTTATGAAATCTATCATTATTTGACAGTAAGATGACATGTTCGCATACACATTTAATTGACTGACAGGAGATTCAATTTGAGGTTTGGTGTCGTTCGTGTGAAAAATTAGTAGGATTAACACGTCAAAGCGATTGTTGTGGCATAAAAGAGAGAAAATAAACTGATAGCAATTGTTTTTGTTTTTGTTTTTTTGTTTAACACACAACATGACATACGCATCCTTTCCTTTAGTTGTTCGCAAATTGAAAATTTATTTTCTAAATATTATTATTATTATTATTATACATACATCTCGCTCATATATATATACACACGTGTGTAATATTTTTTACGCTTCTCCTCTTGCACAGCATTGGGGAAATTGTACAAAATCGCCAGGCGAAAGTGTGGCTACACTTTGATACCATATTCCGTCTGACTAGAGATTTTAAACGTCATCGCAATTACATCAACACATTGCATGGCTTCTCCAATAAAGTGATACGGGAACGTAAAGCGGAATTATCTGATAATGCTTTCAATAATAATACGATTAGCAATGTAACAGACGGTTACGATGATTTGGGTAAAAAGAAACGTTTGGCATTTTTGGATTTGTTAATACAATATTCGAAAAATGGCGCTAAACTGTCGAACGATGACATACGTGAAGAGGTGGATACATTCATGTTTGAAGGTCACGACACCACCTCGGCCGCCATATCATGGACATTATTTTTGCTAGGCTGTCACCCCGAATATCAGGAACGTGTAGTCGAAGAATTGGAAGCAATATTTGGCGATGATCGCGAGACTCCAGCTACCATGAAAAATCTTCTTGATATGCGTTACTTGGAATGTTGCATTAAGGATGCTCTGCGCTTATTCCCTTCCGTACCGATGATGGGGCGCAGCATTGGAGAGGACGTGCAAATCGGTAATTAAAAGAAACTTTTGTTTGAAAGCAAAAAAATTTTATAATTTTTGTTTTTTTCACCTTAGGAGAATATTTAGTACCCGCTGGCACTACTGCTCTCATCATGACCTATATGTTGCATCGTAATCCCCGTGTATTCCCCAAACCTGAGCAATTCAATCCGGATAATTTCTTACCAGAGAATTGCATCGGTCGTCACCCGTTTGCTTATATACCCTTCAGTGCAGGTCCACGCAATTGTATCGGCCAGAAATTTGCCATTCTCGAAGAGAAGGCCGTCATCTCGACAGTTTTGCGTAAATTTAAAATCGAAGCCGTCGACCGACGTGAAGATTTAACGCTTCTAAGTGAATTAATATTGCGCCCCAAGGGCGGCTTACGTGTTAAAATCACAAAACGTGATTAGATTAGCACATCATGCACAGCATGTCCCATCATTCCCTCCCTTAAACTCGTCTTGCCTTAGTTTTAGTTACATATAGATATAGTTTATAAATGCATAACAAATATATTTCCCTCTTATATAGCGTACTAAAGAGATCTGAATTAGCTTAAGTTAATTGCCAATATTGGACAGACATGTCTGTATGTAAGTTTGTAAATAATTAAAAAGTTTTATTTTATTCCAATTTTATTATTTTTTTTTTTTGTTCTTAATTGTTAAACTGTTGTTTAGACGTGTACGTGTACAATGGATTCTAAATTGCTTGAGCTAAGACTTTAACTGTAAATATCTTAACAAATTTACTGAATAAAATAAAAAAGTATTTAACTCTCATTGACTATCCGATGATTTCTAATGTATTGGAATTACGAATGTCTTACATGACGTGAAGATGTGTCAATAAAATTGGCCTTAGCACCTTCAGTTTGATGCCATTTCTTTTGACTGTCGTTTGTGGAATTTTTGGATTCTTTGATTAAGAACTTTCATCTAAGGAACAGAACATATGAGAGCTACGAGTGTAAGCTGCATGTCGCCATCAATTGAGACGCGCACATCGACCGCACAAAACCGTTGATGTAATCGAGAATCGTAATAATAATCAATACAGGTCTACCTTCGCATCGTAAGGAAGGACAGAAGAAGCTAATCCATCTTCAATATAAACCCAAGACTCAAAATCATCCCTCCTATTATAATTTCTGTCCAAAAAAGAAGCCTCGGAGAGTGAAGATATATATATACAAGACCAAGTGAGTGCCCGTTATACTTCCAACTCGGTCCAAATAGGATTTGTTACCTGGTTACAAGTTACCTCGTGGGAGGATGCTGTTATCCAACGAAGTGTATTACAGGCGGCAGGAAAACACCTCAAAAGGTGAATAAGTGCACAAGCATGAGTTAGCCATTTGGAGCCATTGCATGTGCTTAAATTAAACAAAAATCCTAAAAGTATGCAGTGAGTTTTGTTATTAAATTTTTTCAGTATTTATAGAAACATGTTTGTTTACACACATTCACACCAACGTTCGGTACATTTTGAAAAAAATCTCATTTTCCCTTCCCCTCATTTAATTTTCTATTTTTACTTCACAGAACTTGTGTTATGAAAATGAACTCACTCCATACCACTGTACAAAAAGTTTTTTAAAATGTTCATACACACACACAAATGTGTACACATAATATATGTTTGAAAATGTTTTCTTTATATTGAACTATAAAATTATTATTATTCTGGTCTTTGCTGGTTGTAGGCAGTTGAATGTAGGCAGGTAGACATATGCATAGATAAGCATATGTATGTATGTATGTTTTTTGCACAGCTAGCCATTGTAACATTGCAACAAGTGCTAATTCAAAGTCGCTCATTTAATTTTCTCATTGCTTCCAATAATCATAATAAGCGATTAGAGGACTTTTTATCACTTTAAGAAGACCGCAGTGCTCGAATACTACTTTCAACCTAATTTGTTGCTATAAAGCAAAAATTTAATCAGATTTACATCTTATTTCCTTATAATAATATTTTTTTTTCTTAAAATATTTCATTTCCGTCTCTTTCTGTAGGCAAAGGGGATGAAAATCAGCTTTTGTTTGTGCTTTTTAATGTTTGAATTGAATTGAAATAACGATACAAAGTGTGGGTAACCGAAGAGCGTAATTATAAAAGTGTTTGCTTAACAACGTGTGTCGATTTATAGGCATTACAAGGGTTCTCTAGCTAAAACTTTGTAAATACTTTAAGGCAGAGCAAAAAAGAAAACAGAAAGAGAAATCTATGTTCACTCTGAGTCGAATTTGAAACAATGACATAAGAGTTGGAAATATTTTGTTAATTGGCGGCGTTTCAATTGGCTAATCGGCGTGCGTTATTTTTGCGCTGGATTCGTTGAACGATTCAATAGATATTCGCACCGAATATATGCATATAATCTTTAGCTATAATAGGCTAGGAGTTTGTAAGCAAATTTTCAAGTGTTTTGCAATAATCAACTGAGCTAAGAATATAGCGTCTAAAGAATCATCTTGCCATCTCAATAGTATCGGAAGTGAGAGTGCAAACAATGCGCAATAAACGAAGTGAGCGACAATGAGATATTTCTAGGCCTACATCGGATTTATATGCACTGCTTAACAAAGTCTGAAAGTCAAGGAAGCAATTAAAAGCGTAGCTCATCATATCTGTGTTTGGGGGGAGACGGGAAATCTACTTTTCTCTAAATTGTACAACGAATTAAGTGCGAGTTGAAAAAAAAAAAAAAACTCTATTTAAAGGAAATTTATTGCGAAAGCCCTTCAAACGTTTAGCACTAGACAATATCATGTAATGATAACAGTAAAAGTAAAGTGATTTATTGCTTAATTGTTTAAACTCAAAAATATCAATCGTAAAAATTGAAACAACATTTCTCCTATAAACAATAATAAAATCAAGTGAAATAGGGAGACGTTGATATATATTAAAAATATTTATAACTGATAAAAAACAATTTCAACTTCAGAAACATTTTTTATGGCCGTCATTTAAGAAATGCACTTAACGGTAAGATTTCAATGTTAAAAAAAAAAAAAAAAAAACGAGAACAAAATTGGCTTAAACTTCGTTTAATTTTAACTTTGTTCAATAACTGTCCCGTCAATTATGTTTTTCTTATACATGACTATTGAAGGGTAAAAACAAAACTCTTTTATTATCTCTTTCGTAACATGCAGAGGCGTGTTAAGAAGGGCGACAGCTGGTGCAATTCAATGATGCCCGTCCACCTTTTTGTCTGCTTGTATTTGCCTCGAATTTGATCTTAAATTCTTTTCCTTCTCTCTTTACTTTATCCTCAACCATCAGGTAAGACAACCCATCAGTTTGTCCAGCTGTATCGCATAGTTGCAGTTCAGATAACAGGTGGCGCGTGCGTGAACAATTTCTTTAGATTCCGGGCGGATACACTTGTGACATCGCACAGATAATAGTAATTCATGCAGGATAGTAGCTAGAGGTCATACGTCATCTGCACGGATTCTTTAATGACTTCGCTGCTGCCGACAACTGCTCTATCAACAGTGACAAAGAATGCTTCGCTTGGGGAAGACTGACTAAAAGCAGAGGGGATAGGCACATGGGAGGTTCGGTTTTAGAGACTAAGAGCCTAATGCTTCATAGTAGATATCATAATAGACATAAAACAGATCAAATCAAACATATAGTAGAGAATTCTGTTTTACTCGAGTCCGGATGAAAACATATGAACATTTACCGTTGTGTCGATATTTTTTCCTGGGACCTTGAAAATTTATGGTGCAGTGACGCCAACTACTCAACAGGCCGGCTCTAGGCGATAGAATAATGCAGGCAAGGGAAGTCGCAAAATTACACACGTAACTTCGGGATAAGGATCGGCTCTGAATATTCAGGTAGTCGGGCTTGCTTGAATTGAAAATTAATGGCTAAATATATCTACTCTTGTGTGGTGTGTGTTGTGTTACACAATGGAAGGGCTTTCATGCAGATTTCGGCTTTCATAAGAAATCAGATGCTGTCGCTTACATAACACGTTACGGCCACAAGGCTATTTTTTCTTCAGCATCGAAAGATTCCTTTTCCTGAATCTACCAAAATTTTTGCTTTTCTTTCGTTTTGTTTTCATTTTTTCCTTTTGATTTATTGCTTGAAAATGCGATGCGTACAGCTGAACGCAGTATATTTGTTCGCTACACACAAAAAAAATTATTGCAATTTTACGTTACGTTTCGTGTATTTTTAAAATACTTGTGCATCATTTGGGTTGCAATGCGAAGGCTTAAACGTCGATTTAATCGCTGATTGCGGAGTTTTTCATCATACGCACTGTTTCACTTCGTTGCATATAAAAAAAAAAAAGAAAAAAAAAAAACGAAAAATAACGCAAAAAAAGAACACAAAAATTTGAAAGTTTTTTTTTCATATAAAATGTTTTAAATTTCATATAAAATGCGGCGCAACATTTTATAAGTGAAGCCTCATAAGCTCTTAATCGATTTGTACGCGAGTGCCCATCCAAAGGCACTACTCAGAAATAGTTGGAAATTTTTATTCACTTTTTATCAGTTACTTTGTTTTGCGCTTGTTTTGCGCTTGTTTATGTTTGCAAGAGCAAGCGTAATGACCACTAAATGAAGATCTCGTTAAGCGAATTGATTGACATCATCTTTTATTATAAAAGAGGAGCTTTTCCTGTTTTTTTTTTGGCTGATTATGAGCATTCTTTTCATCTTATGCAATAGTTAAGGATGTCGTCGAGTCTATTTCGGTAACATTTTCACAAAGTCAAGATCGTTTAAATTATTTTATCTTAACGCCCGTGGTGTTGTGCCTGCCTTGAGATACCTGTGATCTCAGGTATTTTTGGCCAAAATCTCTTTGCGGAAACTATCGCAATTAATGCAATAATATGATCCCTTGCATACTCTTACTCTGTAAAGGGCAATGGGCATTGGCGTTCACTTGTGTTTTTTGTAGAGCGTTACAAAGGACTTAAAATAATCTTTAAATAAGAAAAATTCCGTAGCTCTTAGATGAGCTTACGGTGCAAATTATTCGACGCAAAACATCGCCCACCACTGGATACGTCAGAAAATAAAACTGTCAAACGGTATGACAGACACTTTCGTACAACCAGACTTTGTAAAACTCGTTGGTCCCACTGACAACACAATGCTGTGCGCTCAATTTTGCTATATATTCAAAATCGCGACCGTCGCCAAGTAACGTATTATCGCGACTATTTAAGTCGGTGTTCGTGGGTTCAAGTCTCTAGTGCGGCGAAGACTAGACTACGATCGCCGCCGGCTCTCTATTTCTTTCTCTTTTCTCTCTACATACTGACGGTCACATTTCTTTCTCCTTTCTCTCTACATACTGACGGTCACATCGTTACACGAAAGGGGCAACAAGTGCGTGCTTGGTCACAAGCCGATTTCAGAGATGGCCGCGCAAAATTTTCTATTTTTATTTGTGGTAGTATCTAGTAGGAGTCTTACAAGTCTTAATTTCTCGACAGAATTGGAAGAAAAAAGACTCAACAATTTTTTAATCAGTTTTTGGATGTTGACTTACGAAGGACCGACACTGTTTAAAATTGTAATTTCTCCGTACACTTGCAGATCTGAAAGTGTCCGGTAGAATAGGCAGACTCATGATGCAGCAATTCACGATTCTTGCATCGATCCGGAATCATAAAAAAATTTTAATAAACTGGCGGGTCAGCTGTGGGAGCTCATCGCGTTTGTGCATCAAAGAATTGGGTCAAAATCATCAGCTTTCTGCTTAGGCTGTCGCTGCCGTGTGATTTGGTATTCATGGTTCACTTTCTGTAGGGCTACGTCACAGCCCATCCCAGGTCTGTCCTAACGGGCCATAAACTTTGGAAAATTTCGAGGCGAACATTCATTGGACTACTAAGAGTGGTTAACAATTGGAGCCATCGTGCACGTCAATAGGTTCAAAGAGCTTGTCTAGCTTCAAATTGAAGCATAATTTGTTTTAATTGTCGCTCTTAAGGAGAAACCCTTTAATTTCCAAGTGAAACACAAAAGTTTTTCGAAAAATATACGGCAACGATTTTGATTGAAAAACTTTATTAAATATTAATAAAAAATATTTTTGTTTCATGTATGTGAAGTAGCATGTTGCAGAGCTTACTCGTCTATGCCATCAAAGCTGTGTCCATTTTTCACATCATCATTTCATCATTTTCAGTTCCATCATATTCTTGAAGCTCACCACTTCTTCTTACTTGGCAAGAGTAAGGCTTAAATAGTCCAGAGGTGTAAGTCGTTTGTATTTGTATATAAGCAAAAGAGTTTTTGAATAGTTCTTAAATTTATCTATTGTTGCCGTAAGTAATAAAAACAAAGTGTTCATGTTGCATACACAAGAAGAAGAGAAAGAAAAACAAATCAAAATTAAACCAAATTACTGCATAAACAATCAAAGGAAAAACAACTAAAAAGACAATCACCAGAGAGGTAGCGCTTAGGAAACACGCTTTAAGTGCATATGCGATCCACATACACACGAACTGTACAATGGTTTTTCGATGTGCGTCAACACTTTTGATAGATTAGCAGCATAAATGAAAAAGGCATACGAGAGTGAAATGAAAAGGACGGACAGAACACAAGTAAACGACACGTGACCTAAAACAAAATTCACAAAAGGAACAAACCAGCGACAGTTAACAAAATCACATACATATACATACAAATGCGCGTATATGACATTCACCAGCATCGGTAATGGTAGTGTAAAGATGAACATTAAATTCGTTGGCATTTAACGTTTGATGATGTTAGTGTGTGTGTGTGTGTGTGTGTGTGTGGTAGTGCGGTAGTCGCAGTATTGGAATGGTGTATAGAGAATTGATTTCATCGGACCAAAATACACCAACCAACAGGCGTTACTTTGCTTGCCTGTGCGTCGTCTGTGCTGTGCACTATAGTGTTCGGTCGCATTCATTTGATTCATCGGCGAAACTAACGAAATGAAAATATTTGCACATGAAGGCACACGTTTCGCGTCTTCTGCTGTTGCGTCGCCTATGAGCTCACGTATTGACAACATTAGCACAACCCGCTGACAAAGATGACAGATAACACGTGTCTCTTGGTGACCCAACCACGAAACGGAGCACAAATACATGCGTATTTATCGATGCAAAATTTCAATCTGAACCACTTGCTTTCGTTAGCCACGTGACCACAGTGTTGATGTCTATTTCCCTGCAGTCAGACTTGCTTAGTAAATGCACGAAGGCAAGCAGCATTAATGTTTGTTGGTTGGTTTAATAAAGTAGAAAATTGAAATGGAATTGTATTAGGACGTCCGGCAAACACAAAAAAAAAGAAGAAAATATGAACAAAGAAAATATGCAAAGGACAAGTGTATGCTTACACTCACACCCACCCTAATGCAATGACATCAATTGCAAGGTAAACAACATCAAAAAGAGAATCGAAAAATCCCAGTTATCACGTTTTTGTTTTTACCGTGAGAATCTATCATTCTTTTCGGTTCATACTCATGATCGGATTGAAAACGATATGGTAACTAAGCAATTAGTTACCATATAATAAGATTGGTAAGCAAACAATTTGAAGGAAGTTGTTGCATGTAATTGATGGATATTAATATAATTGGAATGACGAAGAGGGACGGGCGAGGGCAGTGCAGGGAAAGAGAAAGGGAGAGAGACGAGAAAAAAGAAAGCACAAAGAGGAAAAGAGTTAGACAGACAGACGGACGGACAGACAGAAAATAAGAGAGAGATTATGATGGAGTGGGAGGGGGCATATCGAACACTAATATTAATTTTCTTCCCATTCTCGTAGATACTACGTTCCCTTTGCATGTAAGTAATCGTAAAGTTATTCAACAGACTAAACAATAACGCGGCGCTTTTCTTAAAAAGCAAAGTGAATCGCTGCTACATCGTTTATTTATTGATGCATTGAAAGTGTCATGTTATTCTTATTGTCACTGTTATTGTTATTGCTGCTGATGCTGCTGCCTTAGTGCATATATCGTAATACGTTTAAATAGTTAATCCTTTTAAAAGGTTCTTAATCTGTGGCTGTTGCTGTCGAATTTTTTTTTGCTTTATTTCAATTCATTAATGATTCAGATGGATGTGCATGCAAACAAGCTCACATACTTGCACATATACACACACACACACACACACATAGATATATATATATATTTAGACAAGAGTGTTAAAGTTTTTTCTCGTTGGTAAACCATCAATAGTAACTAGGGAGGAACGGAGGGAGGTGGACGCCCTGATATAGCGCAGAGAATGATTTATTATATGAGAGAGAATCACTTTTCATTGCTATCTATCTATCTATCTATCTATCCGTTTATCTATCTATCCATCTATTTAAGGATTTGCATGTATTTTACAAGGCCTTGCTATCATTTTTTTGAAACTAATTGAATAAATTTGTTCGCTTTCGGATTTATCCATGCATTATGTTACGCATAAAATGTATGAAATTTTGTCCAAGCCAGCATCCTGTGATATTTAAAAATTAATGGTTAATAATTCTATAACTAATAACTATTTACTCTTTTGACGCAACTACTTAGCAATAATGGAAATAAAGAAAACACAAGTAAATTATGTATTAAAAGCTCTTCAAATGTTGCACTAAATCTACTCTAGGCTGACATTTGCCTTGACTTGCCACGAGTTACATAACTTTACAGTGGTAGGTAATAAAGAAAAATCTCGATGAGATGTCAAGCACTTATGGTCTGTAGAAGGATTACTCTTCTTTCTCCATCTAGGCCTCACGAACGGAAATTTCTTACGTAAATATCTGGGAGTATGGGTACCCTGGAGGTGCAGAGTCGAAAACTGTTGTACTCCGTCCTATTTGTCCTGCTGTTGGAAACATAATCCAGTTTATTAGAGTGGAACACTTAGTTAATCTCAATTTAACTTGAGTTGGAACGGGGGATGAGAAGAGCTACGGCCTCCACAAAATATTAGCTACACGCATATAATTTGATCATCAGCGTTTAGACGAGAGTTAAGTTTGAACTTAACTTAATACTTGGGGCTACACTAGCGAACGCGGTTGCTTCGTCTGCCCTTTACACGCTTGCTAAAGAATAGGAATTGTAAGCAGTGGAAGATATAACAATAGCTTTGATTTCAGTTGAATTTAAATTTAAATTGTTTTGGACCAAAGGGGGAAATATTAAATTTCTCCTCAATTAGAAATCGCTGCAGTTTCAACACAATCGACGAACCTTCTAAGCAGTGCTGTTTTTCATTTTTTTTTTTAATCTCAAGTCATATTTCGTTAACACGAGAGCCGACAAGTCCTGTTTTGAGTTTGCATCGAAAAGAAAGAAAAAAGGCTTGTCCATGCCCATCCACTCTCGGATGCTTGTAGAACAAGAATTCTGGCTTAAAAGAAATATTTCGTAATTTTCATAACACTTTTTTTCATCATTCAAGGATTCGTCCTTCGATCAAGCAATTTTGCAAATCTTTTTCCAAGCAGTGTGTTATTGTCTCATCCTCGTACATGTACATACACATATATATATATATCGATCATATTTGAGGAGATTCAACATTTTTTATGTAATCTCGCATACCTTTGCTTGTCACTTCCTCAATACTCTTTTTTTCATTTTTGTTGCGTTGCCAGCTCCTTCAATGAGTTGGGGTTAACATCATTCAAAATATGAGTTCAGTTTTTTCTTTTTTTTTTTTTTTAATGAAAACAATTAGCATTCTTTTAATTATTGTTATTGATTGTTATTGCATTTTCCGACATTTGATTTAACTTAGCACTTAGCCTTAATGCTACGCATACATCGTACATGGTGGATACATATGCAAATAATAAAAATCATACCGAACGTATTCGCATATGTAGTTATGAATAATAATAACATTATTTAAAAAAAAAAACAAGTGAAAATAAAAAGAAACAAAAAAAAAATAAATAAATAAATAAATAAATAAATAAATAAATAAATTGGATAAACGAAAGTTATAAGTAATAAAACAACGATTAAAATCTAACACGACACGCATGTAAAACGAGAAGCAAAGAAACGAACTACAGAAAATATATTAGAAGAAACGGAGGACAACAGTAAAACGTGAAAGAAATATCAAGAAGTTTCGGTTGCCAGAACGGCTCCACGCGAAAATTAAAGAATATCCTATAAAAACAGCGAAAGATATTCCGAACTTAGACGGACTGAATTTATTTGGAATATTCCAAGTGAATTGTAGTCAGTAACTTGTGAAAGAAAACTCATTTTCCGCAATGCCCAGCTTTGGACGTTGAAATAATAATTAAGAACTACTACCCTCGTACATAGATGTACAAGCTCCGGGACTGAATACGAGCAAGTCATTTTTTTCTTTTTTCTAGCAAAGTTCGTCATTGTTCATCAACACTGTGTTCTTCAAGAGTGGTACAGTCAATCTGGCGCTTCTTTAATATTTTGACGCAATCTTTTTCAAATTTTTCTCCGGCCACTTTTCCTTTTTTTCTTGAAATCCCCTTTCATTCCCCCTTTCATGGAAGATGCAATTACCGCTTCTTTCAGCCAATTTACGCTCCTTCTGATCGCCTAATGAGCACGTGAGTTAAAACGATCGATAAGCTCGCGTCCTGATAAAAAATGAAACGAAAAAAGTGACAGGTACGTTGAAGAATTGAGCGGGAATATATATGTAGGTGATGACTTCAATTTGCTTTTCTCTAGCGCACTAACAGTCAAGAAAAAGAGCGCTTTATTACTTTTCCAATTTTGACAGAATGACGTCTATATGGAGGACAGACGACATAAAAATTATTGTTTATGATTTACAATTTGACGATTGCAACGAGCAAGTTGAAGTAAGGGAATATTAAAAATTAATTATGGCACGTTATCAATCCTAAGCCGACTTATTGAGTCTACAGTTCCTTTTTTTGAGATTTATTACTGCTTACACTTCAAGTCATTCATGTCGAACCGCGATAAAATAATCGACTTTGAATGTTTGATTGCTGTTGTATATTATGAAAGTTTTGAGAGTTTTGTTTGATGATAAAATTAATGTGTTTGTCAGGGCTTAAGAAACGTAAGAAAAAACGTCTTGTCGTCTTCTTTGCTGTCTACGGTTTTTACATTTCTTAGTTGTTTTTGACACTCTTCTGTAGATCGTTACTTGTATCTTCGGGTTAGGATTTGATACATGTGAAGGAACAGGCCCTGGTACTGCGCGCGGCACTGACACTGGCACTCCTACTGTTTGCGGTACTCGCACTGGCACTGGTTGCGGTATTTGCACTGCTACTGGTTGCGGTACTGGCACTGGCACTGCTACTGGTTGCTGTACTGGCACTGGCACTGATTGCGGTACTGGCACTGGCACTGGTTGCTGTACTGGCCCTGACACTGGTTGCGGTACTGGCACTGGCACTGCTACTGGTTTCTGTACTGGCACTGGTTGCGGTACTGGCACTGCTACTGGTTGCGGTACTGGCACTGGCACTGCTACTGGTTTCTGTACTGGCACTGGTTGCGGTACTGGCACTGCTACTGGTTGCTGTAGTGGCACTGGCACTGGTTGCGGTACTGGCACTGGCACTGGTTGCTGTACTGGCCCTGACACTGGTTGCGGTACTGGCACTGCTACTGGTTGCGGTACTGGCACTGCTACTGGTTGCGGTGCTGGCACTGCCACTGCTCCTGGTTGCGGTACTGGCACTGGCACTCCTACTGTTTGCGGTACTCGCACTGGCACTGGTTGCGGTACTGGCACTGGCACTGGTTGCGGTACTGGCACTAGCACTCCTACTGTTTGCGGTACTGCCACTGGCACTGGTAGCGATACTGACACTGGCACTGACAGCGATACTGACACTGGCACTGGTTGCTGTACTGGCACTGGTTGCTGTACTGGCACTGGTCGCGGTACTGACACTGGCCCTGATTGTTGTACTGGCACCTTCTCTAAGCCGGGTGCTGATACTGATTCCGCTACACGCTGTGCAGACGCTAAAATTCCCGTTAAAAAGTAAGCCAAGCTTATCAAAGTAGCTGCTAACATCTGTTTTGAAATTGAAAGCAATTACTTCTCCGTCTCTCTCTCTCTCTCTCTCTCTCTCTCTCTCTCTCTCTCTCTCTCTCTCTCTTTAAACAATTTTGTAGATATTGAATATTTTACTTACTCTAAATTTATCCATTGGTTTTTTTACTAAACAATTTATCAAGTGATAGCGGTTTATAAAATATAGATTATGACGTATTACGGTTATGTGGCTTCAAAGGCCAGAGACGGCGTACTGCGATCTTATTCATTATGGCCTTGGCTTTTATACGAAAAACTCTTGTTCTCTGGAAAGGAAAAATATCGTACTCTGCGATGCATACGTAAAAAGCAAAATCGCAGCTAGACTTGGCGATGTTATATCGTATTATAAACGAAAGTTTTATGTTTTTTCTTAAGGTCAAGGTAAACAATGGATGCAATAAACTTTAATGCTCGATTTTATTTCATATATATATTTAAAATTTTTCTTTAATGATCGGTCATATTTTTCGCTTCAAATAAAGATAAGCATCCGGATGATTTACAGCCTGGTAAAAACGCAAAGATATGAAAACAAAAACCAACAATCACAACACAGGCACAAACACAATTGGCACCAATGGCTGGCAGCACATAGCTACCATCGGCAAGGAACGAATAATTACAACATGCGAGTGAGTGTCAATAACATAACGAAAAATAATATTTTTATTGAATGTTATTTAAAAAGAATACAAATACAAATACAAATAAATAAATAAAGAAAGAACAAAAAGGGAAAAAATGTTTTATGACATGAAGCGTATAGGACGTGCAACACACATACACGTGCCATTTAATTGTTATATAAATAAATAAAATTGAATTGATTTAAAAAAGCTTTATAATATTTCCAGAGAGATGCAGGCAGGCACGCAGGCAGACAGGCTAACCAGCAAGCAACGTAAACTTTTCGATTAGCATTCTTATAAATATGTTTTTCTTTTTTTTTTGTTTTTCTGCCCATATTTACTTATAGTCGAAATTATTCGTTTACGTGTTTTCAGGAAAGAAAAAAAAAAAAAAAAAAAAAAAAGAAAAAAGTTCTCACGATTCTTAAGGCTTGAGAGAACATGCCTGCCGTATATCAAATGCGTTGTTTACACACGTTTCTAAGGCTTAATTTTAATACAAAAGTATTACAGCACACAATACAGAGAGATCTTCTGGTCTGTCTTTGTCTTGTTGTCTTTGTCTCTTTCTGTCTGTTTTTGTGCAATTGCAACAATTAAATGCTTAAGTTTTATAAACTTGCTAAGCCAAACGGCTTTATAACTAAGCTACTGAGTTTAGTTAGAGCAAATACAATGCGAACAACAACAACAGCAACAACAGCAACAACAGCAGCAATAATGCATTACAAGAGAGAGAAATGCATAGGCACACACACACACAAATGCATGAATGTTCCTCCTGGCATGCATGCAGGCATACATATAGAATGTATACATAAGTTAATCATATGCTATAGATAGATAAACACTAAGCAGATTCGCTTACTAACAATATTCGACAACATACACATATATATATATATATACATATATAATATGTATGTATGTATACAATAAATATTATTTATTTTGAGATTTTCTATTTCCTCTCATACACTAGTGCTTGGCATTTGGAAAACTTTCCGATTCAGGTGTTGTTGTTGTTGTTGTTGTCCTGATGGCTGACAATTGTCTTTCTTTATAGGTGAAGTGATTTGAAAATTTCGTTTATTTATTTATTTATATTTTTTTCTTATTTAATTTTCAATATAAACGCACACTTTATTTATACTTCCAGTTAGAGAATTATTTGTTTTTGCTTTTTTCTTCTACAATTTATTTAGCAGCAGTAGTAGTTAAGGTGTTTGTTGTTGCTTTTTTTATATTATATATATCTATATATATATGTAGAGCAAAATTGTATTGCATTTCTTCTTATCACTTGCGCTGTCATAAAATTGGTAAACTTTGTTCGCAAAAACCCGGTTGTTAGCTGTTATTTATAATATTTGTACAATAATATGACTTTTATGGCTTTTTTATTGCCATACATTGTATACAAGAGACATACATTTTTATCGCTTATATTATTGCCACCGGCCAACATCATGCATTGTCAACAACACAAACACACCAAGTATTGAAAGCAATTTTCTTTACCTTTTCATTTTGAATATGTTGTCGTTGTTGCTGCTCTTGTTACTTTTATTTACCTTTCTTGTTGTTGTTTTATAACATTCGTATTTACTTATTTTATGTGACAATGACATTTTGTATTTTTAAACTTTTTTCCTTTTTATTTCTTCTTCTTCTTCTTCTTCTTCTTCTTCTTCTTCTTCTTCTTCTTCTTCGATATTGATGGTGATTTCGGTGCTGTGCTTTCAATTCGGGGGTAGGTAACGTGAAGTAAAGTTGTTGTTAAAAGAAATGTTTTTTTATTCCTTTCTAAATTTTCTTCATACTAAGCGACTCGCTAAAAAAACCGGCTTGTGAATATGATGTAGGCGTGTTTGTATGTCCTGCAGATTAAAATAGAATTTTCAATGGGAACATCAAAGTCAGAGTAGAGAGAGTTTTAAAAAGGTTTAGTTTTAGCGCTTCACCAACAGTTTCGGAACGCTACGCATAACATAACGATTAATATATGCTAAGGCTTCTTATCCCGAAACGGAAGCTTTTCAAAGTGAAATTCAAGGCGTCTTTGGCAAGACTACAAAGCGTCAATTTTATACCCTAAAAGGCTAAAGGGCTTCTTTTATTTGATCACAGAATAATGCATCGCGTCGTAGAGAGGTTTTGGAAGGAGGATAATGCCACCAGACCTGCCCTTTATCTTATAGAGACCAAGACTGACTGCCATTCATCAAAGGTATGCATAAGTAAAGGGGAATGTGGCTCGCGATACTCCTATTCTTCTCGTCACTTTTTCACGTCCAATAGGTCGCTTGTCGAAGCAGGTGTTTCAGCGTAATCGCTACTATCTTAATGTAATGTCACAACCACATATAACAAAGCTTATGATTACATAACGTATTACCTTTCACAGAAATTTTGTTTGGTAAACTCTTTACAAAGCCTTTATGAGTAAGGGAATGTGTGGTCGAAGACGAATATGGTCGAAAGGTCATGAAAAACCGAACCAACGTGCGACATATCTGCGACCTTGCTTAGACTACAGTCGGAAGGTTAATGGAGACTGTACACGATAAGATTACGTTTCATGGAGCAAAGGAATCAGCAACGTGGGTGGCTAGTCTCCCAGAATATGACTCAACTGACGATGGAGAATAGAAGCAATGTTCGATATTGTGCGTAATTTATTCTCTGCGATTAGAAATTAGCAGACATAGTGCTAAAGACGTGCTAATACGTAATTAAGGCAAAATTAATATTCAAGTAAAAAAATAGCACAGAAACATACGCACGCATACTTTCTTGGCAGAGCATAATAATTTCTTAAAAGTTTTCGAAAATACGATTTCTATAAAGCAATCGCAAAAGTAAAATGGGTTTATATACATATATATATATATATATACGCGTATATATATGTATATAAACCCAT
>KK502627.1:225060-258925 GCA_000688735.1 Glossina austeni
AAAAAAAAAAAAAAAAAAAAAAAAAAAAAAAAAAAAAAATTGAAAGAACGGACGGTTGGATATATTAATTGACAGATAGAGTGTCAGTGATTCTATTTCGAATAAGGTTCGTATGCACGAGATGCAGCGCATGGCCCCCGTATGAATATTGAAAATTATAAACTACAGTCACATATAAACGCACATACACATAAACATGCACATACAAGCGAACATTCAACTATTATATCCATTCGGAGCGCATTAATCGAAAGCAAGACTGAAATGAGGAAAAGCAAAGCAAAGAATTCTGTTAGACTCGGTCGGTTAGGCATGTAAACGTACATATATATATATGTGCGCTTAACGACACACGCATATAACTTTATATTCATTTAAAAGCATTTCCTCCGTTTTTTTTGCCTTCTTTTTTTTTTTTTTATTTAATTTTAGTTTCATTTTATTTCTTTTTTTCCACTTAGCGCCGGCTCTTGAAGCCATTTTTAATTTGTTTACTTTATTACTACGTGTCGGTCGCTTGATATTTTTCAAATAACCTTTTCCTTCTCCCCTCTTTCGCCTATCTTGCAGCAAGTCTTTCTGCATTTTCCTTTTATTTTACTCACATTTTATGCGTACTTCGTTTTTATCTATATATATATATATATATATATATTTTTTTTTTTTTTATGAAATTTTAGTTTATGCTGTTCAGTCCTTTTTTTCTTATTTTTTCTTTTTTTTTGTTGCCATTCATTCATTCATCGGTTAAGAGTTGTCTGTCCTCTATCGTACAAACATTCAGAGATATGTATGCATGTCCTTGCCGCATATGTATGCGACATCATGACACCGGGGACTTTGTTATAAGTACTTTACGGTAATGGGGGATTTTCGCTTGAGCATCCTCTAACAAAAATTAATTTAAATCGATATTGTGTAGCTTTTTGCATTTTTTCATTTTTTCATTTTTTTTTTTTTTGCGTTTTCTTGCTTTATTCTTTTTTGCCACATTTCTTCCATTACTCTGGTCCATGGCAACTTTTTCAGCGATTTTCGTCTGCTTCTTTTTCTTCTTCTTCTTGTTCTTCACATTGTACATCGTACAAAAGCATTATTTTTTTATTGAAGGATGCACGTTTGGTTTGGTTGGTTGATTGGCTAAGTAGCGTAGGGGTTCGTGCGTTCGTGTGTTTGTATCGTTTGATATTGTTTAATTATGACTTATATGTTTCCTTTTTATTCGCAATTCATTAATTAGTATGTGCTCGCCATACGTATTTCACGTGGCTTTTAGCATAAAGCGAGAAAAGGAAATTCAACGCCAACGCCGACGCTAATATTCCGATGTATCCGACCTGTAAGAGATTTTTACTCTCAAGAAACTATAAATCAGATATCTTTAAATTACAAGATGAACGGATTTTTAAGACATGAGGGAACTAATGCTTTACATTGTGTCTAGATCATGCGAAATTAATTCGGGGAAGTATTCACTAGGATTCTATTTTGCTTTGAATGTCAAAAATCCTTACAAATTGCATTTTCTCGTCTCAATCTCAAAAATAACCCATTTGCCGAAATATTTATAATAAGGTTTTAGCTGAGAAATTATGGTAGTTTGAGGCGTGAACTCCCAAAATCTCCCTATCCTTAATATGGACGTAAAGTTAAACATTGCATCGTGGGTTGGGAGAGAGCGCTCAGAATGCTGAATAGTTCATTAGGATTTTATTAAATCTAGCAAAATCCTCACTGAGAAATACTGCCGGCAATAACCCGCCTGCCTGAGATAACAAATGAGGAAAAACTACCGCTATATGAGTTTGATTCTCTTGTTCGTTGCAAGATTCGTAACGAACACGTTACAAGCACGCAGCAACATTAATGCTTCTTGTTCGAATCTATGACTGGGCATCGATCTCACTTTCTTCTCATACTTGTGTCAGGGATACTCCCGAAAGAGGAATTGTTCTTTCGATCAACATTAGTGTTTAAGGATGGACCCTATTCTGACTAAAGATGTATTTTTACGAAAAAAAAACTACTTCAAATGAATACGAATTCACTTTAAAGAAATCTTTCCTGTGCGATTTGTTTTCATATTTAAATGGAGTTAAATATGATTAAAGTATTTTTCATACGGTTTTTTTAGTACATTTTTTCACTTTCGCAAAAGGGCTGCGGAACTTTGTTTTTAATAATTGGATTATTCAATGAGTGACGTGGAATACTGGAACAAGGGTGCAACAATAAAGATCGCGCCAGTGAACAGCGTCTTATGCTTGGCCGCATAACACTCCCTCGTTACGATTTGATATATCACCGTCATCTTGTACCTATGATCCATCCACGAATGGATGATTCACTGCGATGCGTAGAAAAGGATATGATCATGATGATATGGTAGGCGATGATAAGATGAAAATTCAAAAGTAGGCAAAAAAAACCACTCAAGATGAAACGAAGCCTTTGCAATAACTAAAGACGCCAACGCTAAGTTAAAGACTTCAGTACAACATCTTCAATGATAAGGAAATAAATTGAAAGAGCGTCGAAATGTTAAGAAAATTACAAAATCTCGATTCATTTTCACCGGATGATCTACAACAGAAGGCGATAATAATAACGCGTGTGGACACACAGTCTTTAGAAATGTAATTCTCAAAGCTATCTCAGATCTGCTATAGATTGCGGTGCATATAAGTATTTGTGAGGACCCAAAGTCGTCCCTCGTTTTGGGCTCACGGGTTCTCCGTCTCTGGTGAGGGGAAGGGAGTGCTTCGTTAAGGTAGGATAGAATAGATTAAGCTAGCAATAGAACGGAATACACTAAGATAGTACTAGAGTGGAATAGATTAAGCTAGCGGTAGAATTGGATAGATTAAGCTAGCAGTAGAATACAATAGGCTAAGTATAGGGTAAAGGTAGAGAATAAGAGGGAGTCGAGTGTGAGTCGTCGTCGAGGAGAGTTGCAGGTGGACTCTCGAACGGAGAGATCGTGTGAGTCTCGCTCAGAACGCCAACGAGACTCCGCGGCGTAGGCGTTAAGTAAAGTATTTTCACTATTTTTCTATTTAACGTTAAGACATCGGGATCAGATTGCGAAGAACTGTGAATCATAAAAAAGAATAAAGAAAAAATAAATGTCTTGGGTGTTTTTTTCCTCCCCTGGGCCGCTGACCTGCCCCAGCCTAAGGAAAAGAGATGAAACGTCCTCGCAGTATATTGAATATTTGAAAGCAGTCCCCCTCCCTATGCAATTTCCTTTCAAAAATCTCTTTATATATAACATTTTTTTCTTTTCATTCATTTTATTTTCCAATTTTCTTTATGTGTGAGCGTAGCTTGAGTGGCCATTTTAAAACCCACAAAAGGATTCGGTAAATCCACTCACAAGGCAAACATAAGCATAAACACATACATGAGTAAATATGCATTTTTTTTTTTTTTATATTTCTTTTTAATAGCAATGGATGGGTTATATTAACTTCTTTATTGCGCTTGCAGCGTCTCAAAGAATACGAAATTTATTATAAATTTTCTATTTCGAAAGTTTATATGCATTTGGTTTTGTACTACATTCGCTCAGTCAGAGTCAGTAAAAATAACTCAAGAAAAGGATTTTGTTTATTATGAACTCATTTCGAAGACAAGTGTGCCGCGAAGCATTACCCATCCAATTGTGGTTTGTAAAGAAAAGAAAAAAACAAAAATCGTTATCGATCTAAGACAAGACGGGCATGGAAATCGTGAGTACGTTGACATCGTTTTGAAAAGATTAATTGCGCTTCATTTGTTAAGTGGGAAGAAGTAAGAAGACGTGAGGCTTTCTGAAGCTTCTGCAGCCATCATCATGACAAAGCCAAGACAATGAAAAATACTTTAGCAGAAAGTGAAAAAAAAACCGTAACCCTTTGTTAAGCAATTGAAAACTCGTAGTACCTTTCGTCGGACGCTGTCTCTTCAGACTGGCTTTGTACTCCAGCCAATGTCTAGTACATTTCCCCAGCCAAAAAAAAAAGAAAAAAAGCACGAAAAAATGATCGTTCGATCGCTGGATAAAATCGATTTCCAATCGAAAAAGAAGCCATAAGTAGTTATTAATCTTCTTCAAAAGAGATTCTGATGATGATGATGATAAGGCACTCGATAAAGTCGTAGCTTAATATATTAATAACAACAATAACTTTTAAACTAATGGTCGGAATGTCATGAAATTTCAACACACCTCGGATATCGTTTGGTTAGTGGTATTATCTAAAAATCAGGCGAAAGAATCAATAGTCAACCCGTCTTCTCACTAGAAGTTCACAGATCACCAATCATTTAGGCCATCACTAGACCCCTTACCACGTTGATGGCCAAAAAAAAACATGGGTAACGAGAAAGAGATAGATAAGTAAGTGTAAGACTGGCAAGTGTTACGTAAGTGTAACTACGGTCAAGTATGGCTGAACCGCAGTGAGCAAAATACATAATAAGTAAAAATAAGAATAAAAATGAGATTTTATCGAGTTCAGAACAAAAGTGTTTACTAATTAGATGAAATGTTCCCATAAATCGCGAAAAGCTACGTCACTTATTCATATTTATCTTGTTTCCCCAGATGTTTTCTTGTTTCCCCATAGGCATCGCCGCATATCGATATTAATCATTCTATGATCGTAGTGCCTAAAATTTATCACTTATCAGAGATAAGATATCTTTGAAGATATTTCTAGATTTTTAATATGCTCCGCATGTTTACCATCGACATGCATTGACTGCATTGTTTTTACAATTCATTGTCAATTAATGCTGCATTAAAGAACATAAGAGACACTTCTAATCATTAGTCATGAAAATAATGAAGAAACGAAACAAGAAAAAATGTAAGATCGTAAAGCAATTTTAAGTGGGCCTCAACACTTTCCAGCAATTTACAGCTTAAAGAGTGTAAGTTTTTCTAGGGTATTGAGGATTCGTGTAACAAGTCAAGTGTGTAGTTTTCCTATTTCGTATAACTGAAGATTATTTGAAAAGACATTTATTTTGAAATTGGCGTTTGATTCCGTTTGTTTGTGTATTTCTTCCATCTGGTTACGCTCACTTGTTTGAACGGATGTACGTATGCATGCATGTTTGTCTAAAGAGCTAAGTGCGGTATTTTCTTCTTCTTTGGCAACGAATTTATTTTCGCATTTTGACTTTTAAATCCAAATATCCGAACACATATAGACATATATATATATAAGAGTATATATATATAAAGAGTATATATTTTTCGTGGTAAAATGGTTGCTTCTCTGTGTACAAAGAGTTGCAAAAAAATTAAATTAAAATTTTTATAAACATTTATTCACTTTTGAATTATTATAATATTGAATGAAATGAATGCCACCTTAGATTGCGATAAAAGCTCAGATATAGGGCGGGCTTCGTATGCTCGCTTTTTTAACTAATCCGTAAAAGGACGTGAAGCAAGCATTTGCTTAAGATATTGAAACGGTCCCTTTCTCTTCTTCTATTTCATGGCTGCAGTGACATTCGTAATGTAATTCTTTTGATTCGGTCCTATTAAGTGAGCAAGGCACGCCTTGGGGTTTGATGTTCGTTCTGAGGATCGCAAGGGCTTGAGAGCCTTTATTTTACGATCTAACTTCTCTGCAGAAGACAAACATTCATCTGCTTTTTTAAAGACAAAATGCTCTCGAGAGAAATTCAGATCAAGAGGCATATTTGCAAAGCTTCCCCGAAGTCGCATTTTAAGATGAATGCAAGGTTCCAAATACGCATCTTAAAATTTTTATTTCAATGTTATAGATGAAAGTACCAAATGGGATAATCATACTAATCAAAAGTCCTATCGAAAAGATCGATTGAAGATGACGTTTAATCTCCTGAACATAGATATGACATCTTAATCCTTGGCGGGGAAATACTCGGTAGTTTAGGTGCTTAACACAAAAATTCGATTATATATTAGTACTGGAATCAGTTCCTGAAAGAATTTCGTAGGTATATTTAATTCTCAGCCGGTGCACAAGAAAGGACGCTCTTTATGTACATGCTCCTGCTCTGATTCTTCTAAAGATGGTGGAGTAAATGATGTGATTGTCCCATGTCTTGTGAAGCGATAGCGAGAAGGCCCTTTCCTCAAAAATTAGTTAATTAATATTCAGACGCAATTGTGCTGCGCGATATCCAGAAGATGGTTTTGGTTTATTTTGTTTCGGAATCGGAAAATTAATCTAAAATCAAATTAATTAAAGCAATCACTTTCTCCCATTTCTTCCTTTCTTGCACTAATTTCTCCACTCAATTAACGCAATGCTTTACTTTTTTAAGTGTTCTCTTCGAAATGCTGCACATTTCGTACATAAGCAAGACAAAAATTCAATATTTATTAAAACGCCATCAATTTTGGCGATAATTCGTAAATGAGAATAAAAGCAAAAACAATCAAACACCATTACTGTTGCATCAAGAAAAAAAAAAAAGAAAAAAAAAAAAAGAAGAAAACAAAGAAAAAAGACACGAAATAATGCGCTTGAGTGGGTTTTAAATCAAATCCTAGCAAATACCTGGGACCAATTACAAGTAACGCTGTAAACTCTTTTTTATGCCCTATACGAACTCATATTTGTGATCCGCTCGCACACAGCACTGGCAGTAGAGGCAATAACATCGGCAAAAAGAAAAAAAAAAAAAAAAAAGAAAGGGAAGTGAAAATACTAAATTTGAACACTAAATGGAGTCAAAGGGTTAACAACACGCAAAAAGCAAACTAGGAAACGACTACATTCCACCCCCAAGCCATATGCTAGCAAATAAAACGAAGAATATAAAATTCGGCTTGCACTGAAGCTATAGAGCCCTAACTTGCTTGACCAGTTGTAAAGGTATTTGGAGGGTATTTAAAAAAATTTTCCACAAAATGCGGCACTAGACAGACAAGAAAGAAAGCAAAATTCTCGCACAAAAGTAGATTTTCTAAATATGTTTCTTTTGCCATATCGGTGTATAAAGCCCAACAAACGCATGGCAAAAGACTGCTACATAACATACGGAACGTATGGACGTACGGAACAATTACGGAAGAGTCTGCCAATCGAACTCCAACACCAACTCTTATGTCGAATTGTTAATTAAGGAGCTAGTTGTAGAACACCAACTTCATCAGATAGACTCATGGACATGACGGCGCAGTTGCATCACATTTCGAGTGAAAGTACTGCGAGTTGATTTCCAGGTGATTAGAAAACTTCATTCACCTCACCGGAGTACCACGAAAATAATTGTAAGCCGAGCTCACCGGATGCACCGAGCGAAGATCAGTTCGTAAAAACCTAACCTAACTGAGTGTCTGCCTCGCTTTCATTTACATTACAAGGCAAACGTCGAAACAAATGTACTTATAAACAACTGCATTCGGTGTTAGGTAACAGTAAGAAAACATACCAAACCATAGATTGAACACGAACAAGCATAATTTTTTTCGCTACAGGTTTAAAAGCTCGACACAAACAAGGAAAATGATATTACATGCATGCGGTTTATATTCATTTGTTGGACACAAACGTGCCCGTGTATATGCATCAGTATACGTGTACATGAAGGTCCTCGCACTCACATACGCTAAACACGTTAAAATGTGCCGGAGCAATAGGAAACGTTGTGAGTTTAATGTTGTCTTGTTATTTTACTCTCGTAATTGGGTTGTTGTGCAATTTTATTACACGGTTAGGATTCAAATAAAGTTTTCCAATTCGCTGATACTTGCTTTCAGAAATAAAATCGACTTTTGAAAGAAAATCCATCTGCCAGAGAAAAGACCAAATTGTTTATTCACCCATGCATCTGCAATTAGTTTCCATTGGGAAGATCGGAGGCCAACGCTCTTAAATTATTAGTTAACGGCCACAAATCGCGTTAGATACCGAGTAAGAAAACTACGAATTTCAGCATAGCTATCTGAAATCCCAAGCAAAACAAATCTTGATTGCTTTGTAAATTTACAAAACATATTTATTTACATGCCAAAGCAAACATGGCTTTTTTATTTGTTGTTATTGGTGGGCTGCTTAGTTTTAGATGTTAAGCATAATTTACTTGAGTCCCTTTATCTTTCTTTTAGGATCCAATAGTCAAGACACAGAGAGAGAGAGAAAGAAAGACAGACAGAGAGAGAGAAAGAGAGAGAGAGAGAGAGAAGGAAAAAGAGATAGTGAGACAGCGTGAGAAATGGCAGAGACGGAGAAGGGAAGAGGAAGCTCATAGTACTTAGAAAAATTTTTGTGCCTTTAACGGGCACAAATGCTCATTGGATGTGCTTTACTTGGCCAACATGAGACAATGGTCTCAATGGCTCTTTCTAAAGATTTAATCGAAACATCTTAGACCATCCATCAATAACTTGCACGTGACATATGAAAAACGTATTTGCCAAAGATAACGTCAGCATTGGCCTTCTTTGAAACAATCTACCAGCAGTGTTCGTTCCTTACGGTCCAAATGTTTTCCTTCAAAGTCCAACATACACAAATGCTTCTCCACTCTTTCCTCCTTATCAGCCTTTCTATACTCCTCTCTAATCACCACCATGCCCACACGTATAAGATACAACCCCTGAATGGCTTATTAAATAAAAAGGAGAAAAAGTTTGTAATCACAATTTTTGGAAAGACTAATCTAGTCAGCCATTTAGGGAAACCCGTGGAGAAACCAAGGGGTTACTTAGAAGAGTCAAGGAGTGTAAATTAGAATTTCCTACACTACGATGGTGGGCGTAATGGAGGCAAATTTTACAATACGTTCTGTCGAAGTCGTAGACTATCTCCCATCTAATGAGATTCAAATATTATTCTTAATAAACACACAAAACAAGTTGAGTCATACGTTTAATATTAGAAAGGAAAGGAACGGGAAAACAAAAACGAAAGGGCGGCTAAATCCAGTACTACTTCGCCAGTCTCCTCAAATATTGTGAGGAATTCCTGAAAACATGATTAATCGTTACAGTGCTCTATAAAAAAAATTTCCGTCGCTGGCTGTCATTAGATTTTAAACCTAATGAATATAAAACAGGGAGTGGGATACGGTTCTCTTTTTCGAACTAACTCAAATTTGGCTTGATAAGCTTTCTTATCAAACACACTCGATAAGCTTTCTTATCTTTTAACGAGTAGTGAGTTGATGGCGCTCGATGGCGTATGAATTTTCCCGGATATCGAATATAAAAGGTCCTATTTCGTATAAAACGATCGCATTATTTGTATATTTTGCCATGGGTGCTAGCGCGATAACGAGTATCATAAACCGACTCCTGGTTAGCTTCATCCGCCTTCAGAGTATTAGTGAAACAAGGGAAACATTCGTATGTCATTCAATTGGATCAATAGACAGACAATCTATGATTTTTACATAATTTGTCGTGCTTTTTTTCCTCTCCTTAATCCGGGTAACATAGAGAATTAAGAGCTAGTCATTAAATTACGACTTCGAGAACAAAAAAAAAACATTCTTTTTACTAAAGCAGAGAATTTTAAAAATTTAAAGTAATAAAATTATTTAATATGAAGCAATATCGAGAAGATAAAAAAAAAAATGTGTTATTTAAGAAAAGAAAATCCACTTTCAACTGGAAAATATGCAACCATCATTACACACGCACACATACACACAAACACATACAAACGTCTTCGACTTGAAAGCAATAAAAACGGAAAGAGAAACCAGTAAAACAAAAGAAATATGAACTCCATCAAGTGATGTTGTGAATTTTAATAAATTTTATTTTTGCAAACAAACAGACAGACGGACAGACAGACAGACAGCATCGTACATAAGAACAACAATATAATGCAAAGAATTCGTTAAATGTAATCGGTGGGAGGGTGACTTCAACTGATGGCCGGAAAGTAGGGGGAAAAATAAATGATATATATATACATATATGCATGTATTTACAGTTTATCTATAAAAGAAAACCAACAAAAAAAAGAAAAAAAATGAATATCAAAAATAAAAAGTTATTTATTTATTGGTGCGCATTCAAGCACAAACAATACGATAAACGAATAGAGTATAAGGAGACTTGGTGACTGCGGGCTGCGCGAGGAGGGATGAAATAGAATAACATTTGTTTTGTTAAACAGAAAAGACAAATGAAAAACGCCTCAAGATAATGATGATGACGATAAACCAGCAGCAGTGTGGCAGCAGCATCATCATCATCATCATCATCATCATCATCATCATCAGCATCGGAGTACCAGCTCTACCAACAGCAATAAAAATTTTTTTCCACAATAAATGTATAGAGTGTAGAGTACATAAAATACACAAATAAAGCCCATATGTTTATATATGTATTTATGTGCATTTTATAGATAGTTAGTTAGCTGCTTGTGCGTGCGTCTGTGTGCACATATTGTAGCCATAGTTGTGTATATGAATGTATGTGCAACAATAGAACACACAATAAGGGAACAATGAAAGCAGCAGCGGTAGCAGCAACAACAGTAATAATAATAATAACAATAATGGGATAACAAAACGCCCTTGACACCCAGTAAAATAGCAACCAAAATGCCAAAAGAGATTAAAGTCACACAAATTTATACATACCCAGCGAACACACGAAAGCACTCACAATTATTGCGTGCACACAATTGCAAACAAAGTCAGAGACACGAAGCAAATATCTAATGCATGAACAACCCTTTTTTCTTGCCGTTGTAATGCATACGCACAAACATTTGTACGCAGACATAATGAAAGAAACAATTTTTATGAATTTGAAATATACGTATATATATATATATATATATATATATGTATAATATATTTGTACTAAAATAAAAACGTGATATTTTCTTTAAAACAACAAGAAAACAAGATATAATAAATGTTGTTCACTGTAAGCAAAAATTTTCTTAATACAAGAATGGCCGAATTGAAGTATATACGTAAGAATATACAGTATAAACTTATATATATATATATATATATGCACATACACATGCATGTGTATGCATATGCATGCACTCTCAATCATGCTCAAGTATAACCTGTTTTGTACAAATAGAACAGAGATAACAGCACAAGCAAATAACTTGTGTAGCTTTTCTCTCCTTTGTCTCCTTTGCTAAAGCTAAGCATGTATATTTTTAGGGTTGTACTTGATATGTGTGGTCGCTTAAATGCTTCATTTCTCCGGCGAGAGAGAGAGATTGTGTAAAAATCTCTAAACGAGTGCTGTTTACAGTTGTTTATAAAAGCGTAATTATATATAGAATGAAATCTTTCTCTTTTCCTCTACCAGCTATAATAGACAAACTCGTTACTTTTTGGGGATTCTCTCTATATCTTATTTACTCTTCATTCTTATCAGAAATATATTTTGGAAATTATTTTTCTTATCAGTAGGGGAAAATGATATATGCTCGCATTGGGAGCTAGAGAGAGAGAGAGAGAAAAAAGAGAAAGAATACAAAGAAGTACGTATGCATACACAATATATATAAATATATACATATATATACGTATGCGTATGTGTGCGTATTTTTGTGCTTTAATATTCCGGTATCCGAAGGAAAAATCTCATTTCTCCGTTTAGTTGTGATTTTTGTTACGTTAACATGTAACGTCGTTATACTCGTTGCGTTTGCTTTAACAATAAATGCTTTCGATTCTATAGATACGGCGTATAACTACAGAATAAAACACAGTACGTATATCAAATACGAGTGTAGAAGGTAAAGAAAATCTATATATGTGTAAATATTTCCATTCTAAACTTCCAAGTGACCTCTTTGCGTTATTATAAAGTGCTTTTGAACTCATATCGTTGCAATTCGTTTGTGTTAGTGTAAGAGAGAACGCCGAGTGAAGAGCGAAAGGGTGGTGTAGAGCCATAAACGCCCTAATTTCACTTTAAATGGCTGACTTCAACTCGTTGTTAATAGTAAGCAACTTTGAAGTCATCATTGCTCTTTATACGAGATACGTATCCGCTTTCCGCTGCTACTTTATTGGCATTCGTCTACCGATACTCGTCTAGCATTGTCGTTGTATTAAATTTTGTTTACCCACCATAGCCGTGTTCGCGCGCGCCAAACTCAATCATTTCGTTACAGAAATATCGCTCGTTTAACCTCCAATTGCCAGTCAATCTTCAACAGTTGATTATTTACCGTCATATCATTCACTGTACGAGCAAAGCAGTCACACTCTCTTCTGATAACCATTGTAGTATACGTCTAATTATCCACCGGATTAATTCATTAAACCTTTTAAAGCCGTCGCGGATTTTAATTCAAATCGCAGTAACAACAAACAAATATTATAAAACCCCTACATATACTCGTATACGTACATAAATGGGTAAAAATACATGCACGCACACACATGCATATAAACTGTTATGCAATATATAACAAATAAAAGTGTAAACATTTGAAAAGGAAGAAGCAAAAAAAAAAGAAAAAAGAAAAACACGTAAAAGTGAAATCACATTAAATCACTAAATCATTGAAAAAAAAAAGGGAAAATTAAATAATACACGAAATCCTATATAATCCCATTTAAATACTAATATCAATAGCGATTTGTTTTGTCAGAGTGTGATTAAAAATAGATTCTCGTTTATCCGCGTACAGTAAAGAAATATGTGTAAACAAAAAACAAAATTATTATAAAAAAAAAATAAATAAAAATAAATTTCATTAAAAAGTTTAAATAGTTGACATTAACCTAATTTGTATTAAACTGAATGCATTTGCTCAACATCAACGAAAACGACAACAATAGCAAGAGCAACGGAAAAAGAAAAACAAAAGCCTCTCGGTTATGTGATTAGGAAATCTCCGGCAGTGATTTATTGCTGTAATACGTGACCGACGGTTATTCAAAAAAAAAAAAAAAGTCCTTAATACAACAATTTGAAACAATAAAAAAAGTTTAATTTCTGATGTCTATACAATAAAATTCGACGCATTTTTCCGTACTGAAGTGGATTAAAATTCATATAAAAATAAAAAAAGCACGAAAAGGTGAGGCATTAATAGAATGAGATTTTGAAAAAGAGCAAAAAAAAATTAAAAAAATTTATATTTTCATCTAAAACTGAAACGCATAACAAGATAGGGACAGACGAGGAGAAACGCAACTCTGGATGGGCCCATTGGTACTATGCTACAAAGTGATAGATAATAGACTTGTATAGATCTTGGTTCCTCTATATTGCCTTAAGTGACAATTTCAAAAAATTGATTCCCACTGCAATCGCCTTTAGATGGCTTTCCCGAAAACTTGAACGCTAACATATTGAACTTTGAAGTTTCCACATGCGGTGACAAATAAAATCCAAATATTTTGTAGAAAACTGTAAGAATCTACAGAATTTGACAACGACTTTAGAGAATTTGAAAAACTCAAAAGAAAACCAATAGATAAGAGGGATAAGAAGAACTTACTAATAAGTGCTGCATACAGTAAAGTTGTTATCACGAAATCATTGTTGTTTAGAAGCTATGTTAAAATCGGCGTTGAGCGTGCTTCAGATCGGCAAAGTGTTAGAAGGTGTTTTCGACTGGGCTTTTATGACAATTATTTTTATTTTTATAGGAGAAAGCAGCAAAAAAAAAGAACGAGTGAAACACTTCGGCTCGTACAAAAAGTCACTTCGAGTAGTTGTTTATATTTAAAGAAAGGCGACGGAAGCCAATTGAAATGAATACGTCATGAAATATCAAAACTATTATCTAGTGTGTGATGATGTCATGCGACTTTGGAACTTCGAAAATTTTGAAATAAAGCAGTTCGGAAATTACTGGGCAGAAAGTAAAGCCCATTAGAAATATATTCAATTTCGATGTTTTTCTGGAACGAATTCTACTCTTGAGCTGCTTAACCAAGGGGTACTTAAAGATGTAGAGCCTAAAAAATAAGTTTCTTGGCGAATTTTTTTTTAATGGAGAAAAGTATCAGAATAATAACACTTGAGAAGGTTGCTCAGCTTACCTTTAAGTTAGACAAGCGAATTATTTTGGACATGACGGCGCCGCAGCTACTGTCTGAAGAGTTCTTTAGCTCAAGGGGCATAACTAGTCCAATTTTGAATCAAAAAGAAATCGTTTCATCTGCAGGTTTTAGAAAATACTGACTTCTTTGTAATTGACGTCCGTTTGAGTGAAAAAGTGCTATTTCCGATCAAAAAAAATCATTCTTTCATTAATAAAAAATCCCTAAATTAACTTATCGAAAACATCCTACGGAAAATGTTGTTTAGAAGATACAGTAACAAGTTCAAATGAAAGAAATGAGCCTTGTTTTAGTTGACACGGTTTTCTATTATAATAAATTTAGTCGGCAACTCAAGGACGATAAAACTGATCTTCCAAATTCAGATACTCCGTCTCTTTCTCTCTTCTCGGAGATTTTATGCTACAACCTGACCTTTTTTCGTTTCGGCGCCTGTCATAGACTGCTAAACTTTTTCGATTCGATTCACGTCGGCTTCAATGCAAATATTGCTTGATTGGGTACCAATATCCTTTATCCTCTCTTTAAAACTCTAGTGGTTTTAGAACATTAGTCATAACGTCATTAAATTTACACTCAACACTGTCAGTCGTTGTGTCCAAGATATTTTGCATTTGCGAGGAAATTCCGAAATTTCAAGGGACAAATCTTTTGCGGGTAATAAGTCTTTCAAGACATTAATTAAAAAAATTCCCATTGGTCCACTCGCTTAAAGAAGGTGCATAGCTAGCTAACCGTAACCAAAGCAAATGGTGCAGATACTTAAGGTTGGCAATGAATTTGGAAAATCTAGAAATCAAAAATCAATATCAGTCCGTATTTACGATGTCGTATATATTGACAGAATCAGATACAGAAATCAGCAAATGTCAATCCGTTAGGTAATCAGCGGCAAGTCTTCTAATTAATAAATATAAAGATTAGGTTGTTCCACAATCGTAGTGAACTTCTGAAAACGCAGAACTGACGTATGCACACGTATTTAAGCAATGCGTGAAAACGTACGGTCGAGGGTAAAGTAATGTTTTTGACAATAAGCTCAGCATTTTTTAGACTTAATTAGAACTTTCGTTTACTCATGCAATCGTCTGTTGTTTGATCACTTTGTTATTCAAATTTTCAAAAGCGTTATAACTAAGATAATGAGCGACTGCCTCCACCTTTGCTTACTAATAAAGTAAAGCTAGACAAGAAATATATTTACTTGACATTTTGTTTTCCATAATTAGCCCTAATCGCCCAATAGATTTCCGCCAATAGATTATCGCGGCTGATAGCACATAGAGTTTGACTTCTTCAATGTATCCGCAAGTAGCAGATTTTAGAGCAAATTTGTGACGTCAGACTAATTTAATATATTCGTTGCGCCGCTCAATATTTTTTAGATGAGTAAGAAGAAACGTGGAGAAGATGTCGGATTGAATTCACTGATATTACTGCTAATGAAGTTTTGCATTCGACTTGAGCTTTCGATTTTGTAGATAGGTTAACTCAGAGAGATTTAATGCGCCGTAGTAAAGCGTCTCATTAGATTTTCTCTTTGATTAGATTTTTCTCTTTATTTTAATCTTAAGGTTACGAAATGAAGCAACGTGTACAGAGGATGAACTAAAGCTCGTCTTTAGCACATGCGTTTTAACCTCGATTAACTACCTTCTGCAATTGTATGGACCCTTCACCCTAACGATCTTTGTTGAAGCGGTGTAATGTGATAATGAAAAAAACTAGAAATCCGCAAAAACATGGTCCGACGTCTTTACATATGAAAAACCTTAACCTCTCTCACTCTCTCTCTCTCTTAACCTCTTGAAACCTTTCCGAATGATTCATTGGCTTATGGGCACAATTAACTGCAAATTGGATGATTTTTACATGTACGAGTACACGCTTAAGATTTCAGAGGATAACGAAGACTACTTTAGGCTTAAATAAGTCAACTTTATTATCTGATCGACTTTAAATATAGTTTCAGATATAGAGTTTCTGCTGTTAAGATTCTTTTTTAAATTAAAATAAAAAAAAAAGAAAAGAATAATAAATAAATGTATCTTAGCCAAGAGAGTTTAAGTTCCATTATTTATATTTCAAAATTTCTGCGAGATAATTTATTGGAAACTGTTGAGACATATGCTGAACGGTATATGGGCCGCAAAAGAATACACAAATCATACCAAATAAATTAATGTTATAAGCAGCCCCCTCGCTCGATGACAAGGTGATCACAACATTTGTGGTCTAATAATTTTTCATAAGACAGACACGATGCTTTTTTTTTCCAAAATTGTATCATTAGTCGAAATTAAAGACGTTGCCCCGCGAACTAAAAGCATTTTGCTTTTCTTATGGCCGGCAAAAATGCATACGAATTTTATTGTTTGAATATACATAAGCACTTAAAAATTTTATATTTGCATTAATATATTTATTTTTCTAGCCGAAATATTTATTTAATTTTTTTTATTTTTTTTTTTATTTTTATTTAATTCGTGTTTTTTTAAGAGGCCATAAATAAATGCATTATGCTTGCACTCTCATAGACAATTTTCGTTTATTTGGCTATTCGACTGTAAAAGCACACATTCATATATACATGCACACGGCATAAAAATCTCACATCGTCGATCATAAAAATGTTGCTAATAAAATTTTTAATGTGCATTTTAATTAAATGGTCATAAAATGTGATCATAATAAAGTTGTTAGCAGGTTTAAGTGCCTTTCTTCAGTGAGTGCATGCATTATCCCGTTTCGCATGTAAAATGATGACAAGCAAAATGAACCAAGTCGGAAACTTTACAATTTATTGTAAATCATAGCATAGGAAAGTAGTCGCACTAGAGAGTAAGAATCAGAATCAGAATCTTCCAAAAAATTGGGATTGTAACCAATACGGGATTTTAATGTGATCCAAAAGGGTATAAATAAAATTGTTTTAAGAAATTGAAATTTGTTTCAAATACTTACCGCAAGGAGTTTGTTATTAAAGGCTAAAAATAAGAAAAAAAAAAAAGAATTAAAACTAAAATAAACAATAAATATACATACATATATATATATATATATATAAAAGAAATAAGTAAGAAAATTATATTCGGTCGCGATCGAATCTTTGATACCCACTAAATCGACTAAAAAAAGGAAAAAAAGGAATTTTTTTTGAGTGAGCGCAGGTTATTTTAATTTTTTTTATTTAGAATAAAAGCGGAGGTGCATGTGGTGCGTATGCTGTCTTTTATGAGTAACAACCAAAAAACACGGAAAGCAAAGGTGTTCGCCGTTTTCCTTGCGTAGGCGTATCCTTTGGCCAGTCTGCGCCATATTAAAATTCTCGTTATATTTACGCACGGGAGAATGTTTACCACAGATACCGCACAATTGGGCATACGGACAGATGGACAAACGAACCGGCGCACCTGCTTAGCTGCACTCCAAATTTCAAATTTCACAAGAATTTATATATTTTATGGGGTTTTTGGAAGCGTCAGGACACTATTTCGAACTCTTTTCCCAATCTACGTCCTTGCACTTGATTTCATCGTGGAAAGGCGAGTCCTGTTTAGGTGATGTCTATATAAGATGATAAGATTTACATAAATTGGCCTCAAAAAGTAGAAAAATAGTGATTAAAACTAATTCTTAGCACTTTGCACTTCTTCGGTGACTTTAGACAGATTCGGCCAAACGGCAATCAACTGAGTTAAGGTGCTTAACAGAAAGAATGTTTTGTTCCATTGTCACATTACGAGGCATATATTCGTTTAAGTTATGCTAAAATCCTTCTGAGCTACACTTTGAGCCATTGACCCATTGTGGCAAAATAATTATTGTTCCATTTAATAATAGAAAACCATCCGGACATAAATATTTAAAGCAGCATTCCCAGGATTTCAAATTTGTTATGTTTACGTTTACGTTTTTATGGCAGAATTATTTGATTAGAACAAAAAATTTGAAAAATCTAATAGTTGAGCGAAAGTTGTGTTTATGTTCTTAGACGATAAAATTCTTATAGCGCCCGATTTATTTCAGTTTTAAATTTTCAAAATCTAGAGCCTTTGGTAAAATATTTTTAATTATCTTAAGATTGGTATCAATACTTAAATACTCAATAAATGCAAAATTTAACCAGAAAATAAATTATGGTTTTGTCTGTCTGGGTAGTACTAAGCGCCTCAAGGACTTGATCGATTTGTTAAAAACATATCGATCAAGTTTTCAAAATATTTTCCGCTTTCTAAGGCTTAGAAGAACACTTTTGCACTTGTATTTAAAAATAAAGAAGCAGAAATTGAGTACAAATTAAAAGTTTAGGAAAGAGGTTGAAAGATGTAACGCCACCTACACAGCAGACATTCTTACGGCACATGTTTTACCTAAGGAGCTACGCGGCCGATCCTCTGAAAGGAGTTCCCCTCAGCTAAACAACTGAAACGATTCTGGGCTATCGTACGTCTGACACGGTCAGTTAGAGTCAGTGAGGTCAGAAATTCTATTGAAATTTTTCGGCTTCTATTTCGGTTAAATTTTCGGCTTCTGTCTGCCTTTCACTCGGTAGATTGACAAGGACTAAGTGCGAATACTAACCTTTTATGCATTGATTCGGTGGATAAAGCTGTAAACAAATTCCGACTGCTGTCGTTAGTTATTGGAGTTTTCTACTCGTAAATTTCCCTTACAAATATAGCGATAATATAAAAATATCCTGTAGAAGTGAGCGAACTTTACAATGTGCGGTGTATAGAATAGAGGCATTTGGGAACATTGCCAAAATAGCTTACACTAGTGAAGACACCTGCCTCCAAAATACTAATCGATTGCAATTTCACCGTCTGTCTGTCCACGCTTTGTTCTGCGCAAATTGACTGAGAGTCAAAATTTACACAGAAAAAGCTTGCAAAAGTCACATTGTAATCCTTAACCCTTTCCATCCCTATGTCCACTATGTGTCGATTTTGTAGTCCCATTTAATCCTATGTCATGATAAAGCAGACGTTATGTTATTTGAAATTATTAATTAAGCATTTGGTTTTATATAAAAGAGAAGAGGAAAAAAAAAATTGGAAATGCAAAAGTTTAGTCGCTTGCATTAGCGTCGTGCGATTTCTACAGTTTCGAAAAAATGCATTTGCTTCTGACAGAAAAGCGTTATACAAACATAGCGCCGTCGCAAGGCACCCGTACAGTGCTATGTGTATATAGCAGGCTTCTCCTTAAGATTAACCAACAGTAACATTCCACTTTAGTTACTTCCATGCGATTGTATGATTGTATTGTTTGCTGATGATTTATATGAAAATGAATTTTACAGTTAACGTCTTCGAGCTTAGGCTCGGAGCTTTAACAAAAACCAAGAGTTTTCTTTCTCAGGAATTAATAATGATTTTCATAATTTCACAATGCAAGCCTCTTATGAAATTCCTTTCGAATTGTAATCCATTTGAGTGCTAATTCAATAAAATGTCAATTGTTTGGCGAAAAATACCAAAAAAAGGAAACGAACTTCAAAATTTATTAATAATTTTGTTAAACGAACAGTGGTTCTCTTATTTTGTGTGATAAGCAATAACCGAATGCACGCATATGTATGCATGTGTGTGTGTGTGTGTGTATGTGTGTGTGTGTGTGTGTGTGTGTGTGTATTTGCAGTTATATAGAAAAAGAGCCAGCCAGAGCCAGCCATAAAATATCACAGAAAAGTAAATACTATTTCTCATATACATGCACACACACACACACTCATGCAAACGCATAATCGCGCATACAAGTAGATAACATATGCGACTAGTATTCAGCTCCGGTTGCTGTTATCTGAGTAAAAAAAAAAAAAAAATCAGCTCGTTTATCTTTGATATCATTGTGGAGACTCTTGTTGTGGTGAGCAAAAAAAAACAAAAAAAAAAAACGCATTTTCAAGAACATTATTATGAATATTAAAATAAAAGTATGCTTTTTTTACATATCATACCACTCAACGCCGTAGGCATGCAAGGCATTAAAAGCACTTTAGAAAATTCAAATATTTGTAAGATTGAAATACGATGGATGTGTTGGTGTTAGGTTTTTGCGGTGTCGAGGTTAATCTTGTTATTGCATCAAAAGTAAATTTATTTAATAAAATGATACAAACAAAGAAATTTTATTTGAATCTTAAAAGAAAAAAAAAAGCACTGAAGAAAGAAATACGACCGTGATTTTTATGTATGTTCATGGTTTCGTTATCTAATTTATTATCATTTCTTGTTTCTTCTTCTTTTCCATATTGCTATTTACAGCCCTTTGTGTATTTGCACGCACTCGTATACGTTATTAAGTACCAGTCCGTTCAATTGGTGCTGTTGACTTTGTAAGCCCCTTAGTGTACGATACCGGCCTCATCACGACGACTACATTATTGCAACACTTCAAGGACGTCGTCACGACGAAGTTCTCCGGCAGAGACCATCATCTGCCGCCCCTCCATCCCCATCATCAACAAGCCACACTGCATCCTCATCATCAGCCGCATCAGGCTGTGGCCCAAGGATTTTCCACCATTTTTCCAACATACTTAGGCATGGATCGCGCCAGCGGCGGCAATGCTGCTGGCGGCGGTCTGGGTATAGTGTCAGCATCGGCAACGCACGGCGGTGGCGGTGGAGGGGCTTTAAATGGCCTAGAAGCTATGTCGGCAGAGTCTACTGGATTGTGCCTGCAGGATTTAGTCAGTGCCGGAACAGCAGCTGGCGCCGGTTCGGCCGGTTCAGCGGAAAGTGTAACCACTACGAGTACAGCTCTGAGTAGTGGTAGTACTGGCAGCTCGACGGTGAATAGCGGCAGTAATGCCTCGGTGGGAGGCAGCGATCACTTGCACAATCATCATAGTCTCCATGATACTAGTTCATCAGTTAGCATCTCTCCCGCCATATCGAGTCTGATGCCAATTGGCAGCTTAAGTCATTTGCATCATGGCGCCAGTCAAGACTTGGTAACCGGTTACAGTCAACATCCTCATCATAGTGTTGTTCCGTCTCACACACCCAAACATGAACCGTTGGAAAAATTGCGAAGTAAGTATTAGCAACAATAACAAATTTCACTTACTTGTGACTTTCAAAAAAAAAAAAAAAAACAGAACACTGGTAGCATTACACTAACATAACAAACAAAAAAGAAGAAGAAAAGAAAGTGTAATTACACGAAATTTTAAAGTATTTTAAGGACATCAAAGTATTTCAAGGCGATGTTGGCTTGTGTTTCGATAGTGGCTTTCTTGTTAGTGATGATGTTAGTGAATATTTATTCTACATCCATGTCTGCTATAGCTCGAGAGTTACGGTTTCTGCTTATTGAGAGTAATGTTCATGGGCTCTACAAACTGAATGTCTGTCTATCAAGGTTCTATCTAAGGTTCTATAGAAGCACGCTTTAGCTTTTCGTGGCAATTTTTACAAACATAAATCTTCTAAGGACAGACATCAAACAAACGACTGGACACTCAATGCTGTGACCCTTAATAATATTTTCCTGTGATCGAAAAGTAAGATGAATTTGATTATCAAATGGAAAATGAATAAATAATCCTTCCAGATCAATATCATCGTCCTCGTAACACTTAACTGTTATTCCTTATTAACAATTTGGCCAAGAAAGGAAAGAGATTTATTTATTTATTCCACTTATACAGAACTCAACTAAAACAAAGAACAGTCGAGTTCCAATGACTCTTAAAGTAAATCTTAAATTAATTATTATTAAAAAAAAAAAAAAACTTGTTATAAGTACAATAAAACAAATAAAAGGAAAAAAAGAAAAAAAGCATGTACACAATTAGCACAGAGCCACACCCACAACCGGTACAGAACCTAGTTGCAAATGAACCCCTAAGCCACCGCAAACATGCATAAGCTTGGCAACCGATAATAGTTCACAACAATCCGAAAGGACCGAGCAAGTCTATCAACATGACATTGATTTTTGACCGAATGTGGAACGTGGCTTTTGGTCTTGGTTCACTCTCTACGAGTTTCGATTATGATATATACTGTGGCCCTGATCGTAAACAGAGCTCTTCACGATTGTTACTATAGAACACAACATTGAAATCATACTCACGACGAATCTGAACGCACACGCTTATCTTAATGACATGCATGATGTATTCGAAGGCACTCGAAGAGTGATGAACGAAATAATCAGAAAATTATTAACAACATCAGGCAGGTATGGAGTTTTCGCTTCTTAGGGAATTGTAGGCAAAACCAAAAGTACCAGATTAGCAGAAGTGGGGAAAGACCAAAAACTGCATTGCAAACAACAACAACAACACTAACATCAAATTCTCGAATTTTTCATGGCAAGCTTTCAAGTCTTAAATTTCTTGCAATTATTGCGAAAATATTTACATGGTTTGGAAATTACAGTTACAACAACAACAACAACAAATACAACGATAGCATAAATGTCAACAAATTTGAAAAAATATAAATTATTATAATATAAGAACAGCTGTCACCATTTCCCATGAATATTTATTTGTCAGAGTAAAGAGAAAGGTTTCCACATAGTGAACGTGAAATTTTTGTAAAACAAACAAATCATGCACGGTGGCGTCGTCTTGCCACGATGAACATAAGTGTTGTTTCATAATTTGCAACCCAGAGAGAGAGAAGAAGTGATACAATGTAAAAAATTCAAATTCTCCGCCAACACACAACACTACTAACGTTAGCAATTAGTCGCGCTACACTTGCTTTCAAATAAATGTTAAAGACATGCCGTTTATGTAAACATTACCGGCTTTTTTCCCACTTCTCTATCTCTCTCTCTTTCTCTCCCACTCTCTCACTCGGTCTCTGTAACGATTCAACAACAATTTTGCATGCATCATATTTTTCAGAAATTGTATGAAAGGCAGAAAATGAAAGGCAGAGTCAGTCGCAGTGTCGCAGTCGTCGCCGAAATTCCAACATAATCATTGTGTAATCATTAAGTAGAACAATTTCGAAAGCCGAGAATTACATACAAATTTTCCTAATTCACTTCTTTTTTCTTTTGTTCTTGTTCTTGTTTTTATTCTTGTTTTTGTTCCGAATGTTGTTGAATGAATGGAATGGAAACGTTCCAGCTAATTGAACATCCCTCTCGCATGAAATTTTCTTTTTTGTTTGATCGAGTCACTCACACCAACATGCATGTGTATGTGCAAGAAATACTATTATGTAATAATTGTGTGCTGTGTGTCGTTTCGTTCAATATCATATCATATGATGCCGATGCCGATGCCCTTGCGTCTACCGTAGTAGTAGTAGTAGTGGTAGTGGTAGTAGTCGTAGAACACTAAAGTGTTCGGAAACGGTTTTCAGTAATTTCGCTGTTTGACACTTCAATTATGCAGCAAACAGGGAGTTTTTCCACTTACGCCTGTATGCGTGCGTATGTGCGTGTGAGTTAAGGAAATTCGATATGCTCTTCTCTTTGCCATCGAAATAACGGCATCAAGTGCAGTCTGTTTTTTTTTTTTTGACTTGGCGTGTTGTGTTGTTTAACAAATTGTTTTGGGAATTGAAGTGACGCTTCTTTGTCTAAGGGTCACAGGAGTGTACATACATACACAAATACACCCTTACATGTTTCTAAACATAAATATGCATCGAAGCTTTGCTCTTTGATAGATTATAATCTGATTAAAGCGGAAGGAAGCACTTCAACTCTACTTGCTCTTGTTTCATATTGTTATTGTTATTGTTGTTGTTGTTGTTATTGTTTTGTGTTTGTATTAATCTATAATCTGTTTTTATATCATCATCATCATATAATTACAATTAGTGACAAGCTCTTGAAATGTCATACATTGAGGCACAAGATCATAAAAACAAGTCAAGTGAACAGTTTACAACAAGTGGGGGAATTCAATCCGACCAAGGCATCTCTTGTCAATTTGGAATTGCTTTTTTAAACTGTGGTCTCGACTGTAGGAGCAGGCATTGCGTAAACCATATGTTGATAATTAATTTTGCAAAATGATTTTTGTTTTAAAAATTTCCGCTTCCAAGCAATATAGGGTAAGTAGTGTAGAGTGTCACAACAATGCTTGACTTGGAATTATCTAAGGAGCATTCCTAAGCTAAGGTTTTAATTGTAATCAAATTTTGTTCTTGGTTGTTTTCTTCTGAAGATTTCCTCCTTTCCCTACTCTTTTCCCACCAAAATCGCTTTTCTCTCTATCGACAACTTTTTCCTCGACCATCTTCGCAGTGGGAAATAACCGCTAATTGTACAAATGAATCAATTGATTTATGTAAGAGACTGGGAACTCTACTCCAAGATGACTAATAATTTATGATTAGTTCTCGGTAGTCACATGTCCAGACCAACTTCCGATCTGAAGGCTAAGGCGAATATTTTTTAGAATAAAACTGACGAGCCATTCACTCATCTTTTGTGTGTCAAGTAGTGTGGGTATGCTTTTGTTTGAAAAATTTCTGTCTATCTTCCCTGCCAATAAAACAAATATTTAACGGGTGAGCACAAACCATCACTTGTCACAAAAGATTTCATCATTAGTGTACCGCGGTTCGGTGTATCCCATAAATTTCTGTTATTATATTTAAGATTTTCTTCATTCAGTTCATTACTTTCCATAGACCGAAGGTGGGAGCGTTATGCGATCGCTGAATAAATGCTAGAAAAGTTAATCTCATTAATTATTTGTTAAATTGTTCTCTGTCATCGTAATGTAGCGAGCGATCTTTATAAACAATTCCATTTGATGTGATTACGTTGAGAATGTGGTTGCATTTTAAATATAAACTAACGAGCGAGAAACGGTTTTTTAACGCGACGATAATTTATTGCTAAAACGTAAAATTAGAATCGTTTTATAACATTTTTATACGCAAAAAGTTCTCATAAAACGCTTCTTTCTTTTTAATTATAATTTAATTTTGTTTAAATTGCGTCCGTTTATTGCGTGCTCTGATAATGAAAGATCATTGAACTGCTGCGATAAAATTGTTGTCAAGGCATTTGCTTCAGAAATCATGTTTGAGACCTTTTTCCAAACCTTGAACTTACTACTACTAGCAACAAAAAGGAGAGAGAGTTATGCTTGCGATGCAAAAATAAAAGCTGATTACAAAAATGTGCCAAGAGATTAACATACGCTTCGCGTGAAGTGAAGATTCAATCCCACGGTACCTCACGGTACCGTGCATACGCAGTAAGAAGAGTTCACTGTCGCCCCACAGGGAGCAAGGGAACCAGCTCTAGAATAATGCGTACGGCATGTCCTTCCTTCTGACGGGGGCCTAGCGCTATTTTGGGAACAAGCACAGCCACCACCCGCATTCTGCTAGAGCAAAACGCATTAGCGGTTCGCCTCCCTGCGATGCCAAATTTCGGTTTAAACAAGAAATGCGTTATGATATCCAAAGCGCAAATAAGCATAACACAGATTAGATGAACTATTAATGTCAAGGATAGTAAAGCTGCATAGACCTGGTGATTCTATTTAGTGTGTCAATGGGTGTGTATGGGTTTTTAGTATGAAGACATTCTCCGCCATTTAGCAAAACTTGCACGAAACTGTTTGCAGTTCTAAGCTAGAATGTCCCATCGTCCTTGCTGTTATCTTCTCCTTCTTTCGACTAGCACGGGTAGCAAGAGACGAATTAGTGTTTATTTGAACCGTGCTTCTATTCTTCGGTGAGATCAGCTGCCTGTTGTGTAACATTTTCAATAATCGTCTCTTTTCAAAACATCTGGCTTCTGGTTTACAAACGTACATTCATTCATATTTTATTCTTTACGATGAGACACGAAAGTTGAAAATATTTGAATTATTTTTTAGGATTTGAAAAATATTTTAATATGAAAACGTTATGACTTATGGGAGATTTTTCTAATTTTTCAACATTTCTTCGTACGTAATGTGGGTACAAAGCATAATAATAACCATAAAATGAATACCGCGTGATAATGGACAATAAATGTCCCACAAAATACAAATGTATTAATAAATTTATTATTAAACATTTTCTCAAATCCATACAAATCCCGACGAAGACAAGACACCTACGGAAATACGAAAATTGTATTCAACTCGGTGTGGCGAGTTTTTCATACTCACCACTTCAAATCAATCTATAGAAACTTTAGTAGCGCTTTTAAGGGACGTGTTTCTTGCTTGATTAAAAGTGATTGCACACTCTTCTTCTTTTTAGATAATCTTGGGAACTTTCTGAATGAAAAATTAGTTCAATTTTTCTTTTAAGTTTTAAGTGAAATTATTTCTTGCCTACCTTTAAAAGCTTTTTGCCTTTGCACCCACCAGATAGGTGGGTGGGTAGGTGGATAGGACCCATTGCAGATAGGCTCCGTTAGTCTCCCTCCCATCTTATGGAAATCGATAGCTAAAGAACCTCTAAAGAAATGTAGATTTATCCTTAGTCCGTTAGTCCTTCTTAATTAAGTAAATAAATCGTACAATTGACTCGCTGGCTTTATTTAGGAGAGATCAGCTCCAAGGTGCTTAAAAGTTCTTCTGGGAAATTAGTTTTCATAGTCAACTTAGTAGGTGTAGATACAATTACAAGCTTTTCAATCTTTTCACGAACCTTTGCAAAAAGTCGAAATGGTCTCCACGTAATTTAAGCTCATTATCAAATCAATTTGCGATGTTTGTAGGGGCGCGGAGTATTATTACATATACATATACAAATATGTATGTAAATAGGTATTTTTACCAATAAGGAAGCGTAGTGCGCAGTTAATGTAAAATTATTTTTGTGTAAATAACAAAAACAATTAAATTAAATATCTGAGTGTAGGCGCAATCGTTAAATAGTGAACACGCGTGCACCAATGTGATGATCAACGAAATTGGTATTTAGCGATTTTATTGCAATTGCTGTTGTTGTTATTGTGGCCGATGATGGCGATAACGAAGATGATCATAGTGTTGATGATGACGATGATGGCACTATTGAGTAACACATATGCTAACACAGCTGCTGACAACATAATTCAAACATGTCGAGCGCCAATAGACTCAACGTATGTGGTATTTGCCTGGCGCGCGCAGTAATATGTGTGATATTGTTGCCTGAGGGTATTAAAAACGACGATTTTTTTCCACTTCTGAGAAAAGAAGATAAAGAAAAATTTGCTGAACTTCTCTTTCGTGTCATTTAAAAATAACGCAAAAGGATTAAAAAACACTTCAACAAAATTCGAATAAAAAGACAATGAACTTGAATGCGTTATAAAAAATTCGTTCATACAAAAAAAAAAAAAGAAGTTCGATCTTTTCATAAAACAATTGAAAGAGAATTGAAGCTGAATTTATGAAAAAAAAAGAAAAAAAAATGTCATTAATTTGTTGCATAAAAATTGTTTACAGTCTAACCTTAATAGACCAATAATTGAAATACGAAACATACAAACATTGTTGGACACGTTGCAAAGCCATTACTTTTCAATATAACCAAAATCACAAACCGAGCAGCAACGCAAACAATAATATCAGCATATACAGCAAATGGTGGAAGCAACAAATTTTTTATGTAAACACAAATACACTCAAACGACCAACGACGTATAAACATAAGCTATGCACTTACGGAAAACAAACACCTGAGTGTGAACATTAAAACAACGCGACAACAAAAGTAAATAAAGACCAAACAAAAATATGTGCTTAGCACAAGGATTCGTACGCAAATCATATGGAAACAAAAAATTTTATACTCACTTGCAAACGCCCAAACGTTACACAGACATTCGTTACATACATACATATAAATATATTTTATGCATTTACTTTCCTAGGATCATAGGTGTATGTTAACATTCTTGTATGTTTGCCACTCTACGCTCGACATTCTCTCCCTGCATTCCCCCTGTCCGACATCGATATCGTTCGTATGATAAAATACAAGTACACAAGAAGTACAGGCAGACAAACAATAATATTTTGTGCAAAATTTAATTTTTAATACCGAAGAAAAATGTTTTCACGTTTCCTTTATTTTTCTTTTTGTTTTTGTTTTTTTGATCAAAGAACATAGCAATTCTACAGCACTATTGACAGCTAATACATGTACGCCCTAAATCCATTCAATTTTTCCGCTGAAGCATATATGATATCATAATCGATATATGCTCTGCTTAGAGCGATGACCACGTTTTAGTATAAAAAATTGAAGTTCTCTACGGATGTAGAGTAAGTAGGCGTGGCTTTTTGGAGAAATCTTAGCAAAAATTCTAGAATATCGATTCATAATAATAGAGAATAAGTAGGGAAGATTTCTCTCCTCGACTTTCTTTATCAACACAGCCCCCTTCAAGGATGAGTGATGTGATCTGTGCAACGCTGTCGCTCTTCTGTAAAAAAAAGACGCACAAGAAAACCTACGCACATACCAACTGAACTAAATTAAACTGTCGTACGTCTCTTCTTCTTCTTCTTCTTCTTCTTCTTCTTCTTCCTCTCTTTATCGCGAAAATTCCGATTATGATATTTAGAAGCCCTGTAATAGCAAATGTTTTCTCCACTCGAAAAAAAAGAACGATTCATATCCACGAAACCGAAAGGCTTAACTTTGCCATAGAGAAGAAATTAATTCCACGGCTTCTTTAGAAAAAGATGGCTGTTGTTGGAATCGTTTTTCAAATTAAAAACAACACGCTTTCAAAATATCAAGTATTCAAGAGCCGTTCTATTAGACATAACGAGAAAGAAAATTATCATCGCCTTAGAATTGAACATTTAGTGCTTAATACCTCACTCAGTACGTCGGTGTCGATACGTTAAAATTTTTGAATTAAATTGTTTGAAATGTGGGCGTGACAATTGTGCGGTTGACTCAAATTGGCTCATGCCAAAAGATGCTTAAATCAATGTCTTCCATTGCCTGTGAGTTGCTGTGAGAGAGCCTGTGTGAATTACTAGCAACGCGTTTACCTCGTAGGTACGTAATCTGCACTCAATCAAATATTAGACTAATATCTGCCCTGAACTGTAGGGTCTAATACGAGTGTGACACACTTTGCAAAGCCTCTGCGTATATACGAGATACATGTGTGTGCAGCCTAGAAGGCATCCAAGAACTATATGTCACTACTGTTACGACCGGGCCATGACCATTAGTAATGTAGTGACTCAAACATGTTCGTAATCCTTTGAATTATGTTTAAAAATGTACAAAAATGTTAAATGAATTCTAAAATAAGTTTCAGATTTAACTGAAACCGTAAAAAAGGAAAAAAGAGGTAGTGGAACTACTTTCTCGTTGTTCTCGAATGTTAGTTTACTTGAAGTTGTGACTCTCAACTCGTTCTAAGTGGCACATGATAACCTACAAGCAAGCAAGATATGACCAGTGGATACGCTCCATGCATGAACCTCAAAGTACAACAACAAGTTGTGCTGCAAAAGTGTAGCAGTAAATTGTAGACGTGATGTGGAGTTTATTTAAAATGAAATCATTTAAATGGAAAGCCTTCTCCTCGAAAAACAAAATTATGTATATATATATATGTATACATTCCTTTACATAATTGTCATTTGTTTAACGTGACACTTAAACACATACATATATGTGCATACAATTGATATAATTTTTGTTGCTTGTGACATATCGCTACAATGAACCCATAAATATTTTTGTTCGCTTTTTAATCAGCGAGAAGAGAGAAGAAAAGCAGATAATCACCATAATGGCTGTCTTCTGCTTCTTTGTCCGTCCAACATCGTAAACAGCATCAATACTTAACAAATTGCAGTTCATTCCATTCCATCCCATCCCATCCCATCCATCTACAAACAAACAAATGAGTTTCGCTCGCAATCGTTATATGGCTTGAGAACAAGAGGAAAATATGCGCTAACACAAGTCCGACCATACGAGACTATATATCACAGAAACTGCTCTGGTTTTCATTTCATTTAGAACAAAAAACAAACCAAAAGAAAAAAAGGCAAAAATAAATTATAATGTCATTATGGTCCACAACATGTATCATGTGGTTGACAAAATGACACATACACATACACACACACACATACACACACGCATCTCCGACATGCATGCATAAACATGTGAGAGAGAAACGTAGTAGATTTGTGGCTTGTGCTTGCTTGCCAGCCACACTGTCTTGCCAAAGTTCTCCAATAATGCGATTTTACCGTTAAGAGATTATCTTAACGTTAATATTAAATAAACTGAGATTGGTCAATTTAGTCAAGGGGCCGAAAGAGAGAACAGAACGCACAGACACAGTCAAAAAAAGACAGACAGAAAGCTACTTTAGAGAAGAATGAGCGAGCCTTGATGCGAAATCGTAATAAACGAGACGTGTCAGTGCTTGGGTGAGTGAGTGCGTTGCGTTTGCTTTGAAAAAAAAAAAAAAAAAAAAAAAAAAAAAAAAAAAAAAAAAAACAAAATACGAAAAAAAGTACATTTGGGAAGAAAGTGCGGCTCAGTGAAAAAGACTTTGATAATCTACATGACTGTTTACACACACACACACATGCTCAGGATTTTAGAAAACAAAAAATAAAAGAAAATGGTTTCTCCGACAAACGGGGGGGACAAAGAAAATTTCTCTTATATTTTTATTTACAATAATTTCTTTATCTTCTTGCTCCACTTCACTGATTGCTCGTAAATGTTATCACAAATGCTAAAATTAATGAGCTTTTGCAGATGCTTTTTTTTTTTTTGTCTTCTCCATCTCGTTTTTGTCTCTTCTCCACTACATCTCTCGTTCGTGCTCACTCCATCTAACAAATCCTAGCCAAACAATTTAGTTTCTATTACTTGTTATTATTACAGTGATTTTCTTTCCTTTTGCTTTCTTTTGTAATTTTTTCCTCATCAGATAATTTGCTTGGCTCGTCCCTGTTATCTTCCCTAAGCATCCTTTTCTTCTTTAATGCTTCTTTTTTTTTCCTTTCTCAAATAGCTTTAGCTCATTATTTTGTCATGTCATTTAGTTGGAAAGCAAGCATGTGTGTGTATGTGCTTCACGTCTCTTTTCTTATTCATAAAGAGGATTCAGTCCATCTTTGTGTCATCTGTGTGTACATGTATTCCACCCTTTTTCTAAATAATCGCAATCACATTCTGATGGGATTGGATGCGTTTAGATTTGTTTTTCTCTTCTTCTCCTTCTGGTTAAAGGGAATTAACTACGTTTTGTTTGTACTTTTTCACAGTCTCTCGGTGTATATATATATGTAGTCTTTATATACAATAATAATATTTATAGCTCGTTATTCTATAATAGTTAAATAATGAATTTCTCAAACGCTTCATATACATGGGAGAGTTAATGTTAATAAAAAATTTCTTTCATAGTGCGGATCTGATAATTTCGCAAAATAAAATTAAATTCTTCTCTTTTAAGATGAAATCATTTTACAGACAGACTGTCGAGCCCATACACATTTGATTTGCTTCGATGTCTTATATGAGAAGGATGGGAGTCTAATTTTGATATCGGATTTTTTCATTACGCCCTAAAAAGCTATCAAACCTATTAAGTGAACATGTTCGTTTGCCTGACCTTTCTTTTAGCCCCTGGTGAGAGTGTCAAGTAAGCAAAAAAGTGCTATAAAGCGGAAAGTGTTACGGAGTAGACTCTTAGCTAAATTCCGCATATTATACCCTTCGGCTTCTGCGAGGAAAAGATACGTTTTCATCTTCCTCTCCTCTTCCCGGGGGAATATCATGTGTGAAATAATTAGCTTTCGCTAATGTTCAGCTACATGACAATTGCCCTAATTTTGGGAATAAATTAGTTAGTAGAAGGTTCTCTAAATACCATCGACGTCGATAGATGCGATTTGACATTTCCGTGGTAAGCAAACAGTCCTTTGCGATCACGACACTTTTTCGTTTTAGACGACAAAATACTCAACTTTGAAACTTTTGTTGCGTTCATTCCTTTTCCGATGTTGTTGTTGTTTGCTGTTGTCGATGAAAGAGAGAAAGCTAGGAATTAACACTTTTTCTATATGCAAACGTCCAGCTTCTTAAAAGGAAATAAGAAGCGCAGGTGAGCAGGTTATATAAACCTTAAGCTTGATGCAAACCTGATCTGGGCTGAATGTAGACCTGAGAGTTGAACGATCAAAACGATTTGCATCTTGGATTATCTACTTACCTTAAGAAGGATTTGTGGCGAATCTAGGTAAAGGTCTAATTGCACTTTGCAGTATATTGAGCACATGTCCTCTACTTCTTCACTATGCTCTACGTTCTCGTTCTCGTGCTGAAATTCAAACCAATATGTGGATTATCAATCAATCAATCAATATACTAAAAAAGTAATAAGCTTGTGAGCTATAGATAAAATAATTTTGTGTATTCTGAACGTGAATAAATACACGCCGATCTTCTCCGTCTGCTAAGCATACATGACGAAAGTTTTCAATTTTCGATCTCATCTTTTTCAAGAGCAGACAAAAGGCAGACGGACAGACGGACATGATTAACTCGATTCGGAATTCGACAAGCAAATCTACTTTACTGGGCACACTACTACTACTATTACTACTACTACTACTACTATTACTACTACTAATGTGTTAACTTAACAGCGTAGAGCACAGGAATATTTGGACGTAGAACTTTGTAACCATTTCACACAAAAGGCACACGGACAGACGGACATGATTAACTCAATTCAGAATTCGACAAGCAAATCTACTTTTACTGGGCACACACTATTACTACTACTACTACTACTATTACTACTATTACTACTACCAATGTATTAATTCAACAGCGCAGAGCATATGAATATTTGGACGTAGAACTTTGTAACCATTTCACACGTGCTATTAATATTTAGTTACTGTGCAAATACGTAAAATCAAATTCTGTGGGTAAACATTTCTCTTCAGATAAAGTTGTTATTTGACTTTCATAACGAGCATTATTTTAAAGACTAAAAGATTTTTATTTAAATATTATTAACCTAGAAAATGTTATCGTACAAAACAAAGTTTATGATGTTTGTGTATGTTTTGTTTGTGAAATATGTTTACATAGAAAACGTGTTTGTGTGTGTGTGTGCTTTCATATTTTATATACGTTCATGACATTACCTAAACAGGTAAATAAGAGAGAAACACTCCCGTCCACCTGTATAGCCTTAGTAAACGCGATGGAAAGTCACCTTTGACGAAAATTGATCGAGAAGTCAACGTTAATATCTTTTCATGAACGAGAGAATTATTCAAGGAAAAGATGTTTCAAACCACTATAATATCTTCGGACTACACTATGAAGAATGAGAGTGTGGAGTATAAAGATTATCACGTACATCAGATCTAATTAGCAAAAGTAGTCAAAGTAGTGAAGAAAGAATAATAATGTGTTGAGATGTAGGGTTAAACAGGATTGGGCTAAAAAATTGCTGTAAAAGAGCTAACAACTTACTAACACATTTACGAGAAGAACTCACGCCCACTTTACAAACTCAATAGCTCGGACATTGCGACGCCTGTATGGTCTCGTGTAATCGCTTTAAAGCGAACGCAATTTTATCAGCAGCTCGCAATGAGTTCAGATATTCAAACCGTTGGTATATTAATAGCTTTACGTCCACCTTGCTTAAGTTAATTGAAAAACTTCCTGATACAATTTAAATAATGAAAAAATAATATTTTTTTTTTTTTTTTCATTTCATTTTTAACATTTTACATGCTAATGTACTCCTCCCGCCCCCCTCCCAACGCCTGACAGGAAATATGAATTGTTATTGTCAAACTAGCAGATTATTAGGCATTAAATGGCATTAGGCTAATAGACGGCAGACGTTTCGACGGGAGCAAAGAAAAAAAAAAAAAAAATATTTTTTTTTTTTTTTT
>KK502627.1:286522-305148 GCA_000688735.1 Glossina austeni
TATTAGCAAATAATTCACAGCCGTGTAGAAGAGTTGGCATGAGGTACGTTTTGGCCAAGAGTACCCTTACTCTCAGCGGTGTTAATCGCTGAGTCGGCCATAAGGTACGTAGCATGCCATAGACCTTACCCACACAAGAAACTATATGATTGTTCCAGGAGAGATTGCTATTAAAAAATATTCCCAGATTTTTGGCTTGGTTTACTACTTCGATATCCGATTGATTAAATCTAAATATTTGACCAAAGAAATGCGAGTAGCTGCTAATCCACTATCAGATATGTATGTAGTAGTTGCATGTAAGTGGAAATGTCACTACTTCTACTACTCACATTCAATGCTGAGTACGCTTTGATTGCATTGATTACAGCACTTGGCCATCACACTTTGTACACTTTGTTAAAAGTAGATTTAAAATGCAATCATGTGATGGAAAGCTAAGCAAAGAATTAAATCATTTTCTTCGATTTGAAAATCGAATACAGCTGAATACTACTGTCTTGAGATTTTTATTTTACTTTGTCGAGACGAAAAACGTCGTCCAGCCCAGTCAGGTGTAAACTGACTGGACGGATATTCGAAACTTAAAGCGCGAATTTTAGTAGAAAAGTAAAATGGCGAACTAAATTTAAAGTAAAGTCTAGCGAGTCTTTTTGCGATTTGCAACAATCGTATCCCATAAAAATTTTATTTGTTTTCTTGTGCTTCTTGTAAGTCTAAAATTAATCCTTAAATACTGTAATTAAAGATAAATCGCATTTCAACCTAAACACTAACTTTATGATATCAAGCAAGGGAATGGTAATAATTAGAAGAAGGGTAAATTATTTTGGGACGAAGCAAGCAAGCAAGCAAGCAAGCAAGCAAGCAACACTTTACACACAGTTGGAGTGACATAAAGCGAAACATGCATGAACCGTTTACTAATGAAGTTTTAAAACAGCAGGAAGACAGCTTATTATTAACCCTTTGATATTTTTGGCAAATAGCTGAAGACTACTTACTTACGTAGAGGCTCGCGTAGCAATAAAATCTTATTAAAATTTTGTGACACAAGTATAATAGAGCGTAAAAGCGAAACAAAGCAATTGGTAAAATAAATCAAAATGTCAAAGAGAAGGAAACAAAAAATGTTTGTAAAATTTATTTACGCGAATAGGAGCGAAACAACACGCATACAGTGCTTTTCACCTAAAAATGTTTGCTCAGCTAAACGCAATGGCGTCTTATTCGCAACTTTTCGCAATTGCTTTAATAAAATCAAAGAAATTGAAGACATTTGACGCTATGCTCCTATAGGTCGCCAGTTTAATCAAAAAACTGACACCTGAAATGCCTTTTTGCCTAAAAGAAAGCTGGGGAAAATATGTAAAAATCTTTCAATTTTTATCGTACGCTAGTTTCCCTTGAGAAACTCATTCACTTAGCATTGGTATGAAGTGATTAAAAGGTTCCCTTCGCAAGCTAAAAAAAAAATGTCGAAAAATTTATTTTATTTTTTTTTTTTTTTTTTTTGTTTGCAAATAACCAATCATTCTGGGGATGACCCCATATGTTTGTGTCGGAGAGAATTGTGGAATTCTTTCGCTATATAATGAATGCAATTAAATGAAAAGTACTTTATGTAAACAATTTATACAAACAACTGAAGCTGAACTGAACTGAACTGAAGAGAAGACCGCGTAGTACACAACGTGGGTATTCACTAAACGGTAATTGTAAACAGCGAGATATAATTCTTTTAAACCTTTTCACTACATGTCTTACATACATACATATATATACATACCTAAGCACATAAGTTAAGATCTTTAAAAGAAACTTCCCCTGGTTGTATTTTCCTATTCACTATTTCAGACTTGACAAACGTTTTGTTGATGTTGTTGTACGATTTAAGGTATATATGGTACATGGTATACAACGATTCGGTTACAGATAATTTGCAGTAGCGGGAAAAGGCCACAACTTTGCGTAGATTGTTGGTGGTAGTAATTGTTGTTGTTACAGAAAGTATCGTTACATTAGCCTTGGCCTTTGTAATGATAACGGTAACAATGTTAGTAATGATGATGATGATGATGATGATGATGACGATAATGATAATAGTGACGACGACGACGACGACGACGACGATGATGACGGGGTGCATATAAATTCGACATAATTTCATTGTAATGAATAAATTGATCGATGGTTATTTACACCAGCGCTTTCCTCGGAACGTATACAAAATATTTTGAATAAATAATGAATAAAATGAAAAACGTCCAACAGAGACCAATAGCGAAAGAGAACCCACAAATAAAATGTTATTTATTAAACGTACATTCATTATACGTCAAGCCTATGCTATGCGTTTGCGGCATAAGCTGCCATCGTTGTCAACATATTTAATGGATATGCAAGTTTGTTTTGCGGTAAAAATAAATTACAATTTGATTTTATTTTTAATTTACCGCTTTCCCTGTTATTGCAATACACGTTCTCCTAAGTAATTCATTATTTTATGGCATCAATAATAATGAAAAAAAAAAAAAAATAAAATAACAAAATAAATAAATAAAAAAAACATTAATTTCTGCAACAAACGAATTGATTTTCATTAAATAATATCAGGCATTAATATGTGGTTTGGTGTTCTACGTGCACTATACGGCAGAGCAAGTATATTAGATTTGTCAACTGCTCTCGTAAGAGACTCCAATATATTAACGCGCTTTATTCAAAAGTATAAAAACGAAAATTGATCTCGCAGTGGCCAGAAAATAAATCCACGCGATCGAAATTTAGTTTAGTTTAGTAGTAGATGCTTCAGTTTCTTATCCCTTGTGGATGTCTCTGCCGGCAAATTGCATTCATTTTTTTGCTTTGCCCTCTTAATCGATCAAACAATGTTTGTGCCAAATTTCGGACGGCTAATCGAAAAAGGGGAGTGACCAAATTGACCAATTTGTATATGGAAAGCCTCACCAGTTCTAGTGCTTAAAACCATAGCGGATGCTTAAGCGAATATGTTGAAAACCAGCAGCAGGATTCGCACCCGCTTCCAGCTTCTACTAATGGCTTAATCACATTAGATATGATGCAACAAGAACACCTTCAGAAATAGCTAACGTCTTTCAAGAAGAAACTTGAAAATCAGAAACCTTCCTGGGGTACCAATGAATGAAGAGAGGTTACAAACGTCAAAATGTTTTATATTCGACTTGAAATAAAAATTATTATCTCCGAATATATCAAAGTTTGCTTACAGGAATCCTGCCTTAAGATAAATAAGAAGGTTGTACATACTCTATGACGAACTTTTAATCATCTCAAATTAATCCGCGCAGCTACCAAGGCTTTTGTTTATCTTGAATCGTCTCAATACGCCAATCGCGAGCAATTCTATATTTCGCAATGACCTTCAAGATGATGAGCTTTAAGATGTGTAGTATAGTTTTGCGGGTTTTGTTACAGCAGGCGGCAAGCAGAGCTAAACGGGCACGCATGAATAACTCGCGTGTGCACCCTTTACTTGCTTTTTGCAACCTACTTCAAGTTATTACACTTAGTAAAATAGTAATCCTTGATGTTTCCAGTTATGGGCGTAAAATATATAACTACGCATAGGGGAACGAAATTGATTCTACAAACTTTTTAAAGTTCACATTTGTTCATTTTTTCAGATTTCTTCTCAAAAGCGAAATTTGTTCGGTATAATTTGACAAATCATAGTTAGACTCATGGTTTCGACTTCATCGACATATGGCTTCAATAATATGACCTGTCGCACGTCTCGTGACACAATTAATATATTGACAGCACAAGCAAATATATGTGTCGTTTTGATCACATTTTAATTACGGATATAGAACATAAAATACATGTATTACACACATATTCACGTATTATTATTATACCCTACTCCGCTTGTCGTCAAAGGCCAAAGACTGTCTCTGCAACAGATTTCATCAATATATTCCAAAAACCTACGACACGTACGACAGTGCGCTCGTATGGACGGCATCGGACATACGGACAATGATTTTGAATTCGTTGCAAAATAAGTGGCTGTAGTTCAAGTTCTTTATAAGGCAACAAAGTCTAATTTTTAATATTCTATGAGGAAAATTGATCCGTCTTCTTAATTTATTGTATTAAGCTTGGATTATATAGATCAGGTTCTCAGATGCATTTGCATACAAGGATTTTCATGAAAGATTATTTTTGATATAGCAAGAACGCAGTCATGTAGAGTGTCTAAATTTCGATCAAGCTCCACTACGATGTTTCAGCTTGTTTTTGATAAATATAAGAAAATAAAATATTTCTTCGCGACTAGAAATAAGAACAAAAGATTTATTAACACAAGGAATGATTACAATGTTACAAACATCCTGAGAATGTCCGAGAGTAGGAAAGCGAGAGTAATAATAACGATGCAAATATCGGAAAGTTGAGAAAAAAACATATCGACATATAAAATACTGAAGAAGAGGAAGAAGAAATGCTTGAATTGAAGCTTTTAATAGCGGCGGACTTTCTAATTAATTGCATATACTTCTCTTTCCTTCTTAGGACATTTTCGGGGGGAAAAAGCGAAACGAGCGAACTACTAAACAATTTTGGTAGTAAGGACAAAAAAACCGCAACCATGGGAACTAAATCAATTATATACGGATGTATCTTAAAAATGTCGTAATTTTTTTGTAAACAATGCAAGATCACTAGACCCTCAACGTTTCCAAAGGAAATGTAAATCTATGTATACGTAGGCTGCATATAGGGAGTCCCTAAAATCACACAAGTAATAATTAAAGGGATGAAGACAATTGAATTTTAACTTACAAAGACACTTACCGACGCCCTCAACACAGCCCTATAAGCGTCCTCATAGAGCTCCGTTAAAGACCTAGGTTCAAGATATTGTTGGATTTGAAGAGCTACTCCACCCAAATTAGGAGAAATTTTCTTGAAAATAGCTTTCAAACAGGCTCAACAAATTCAAATTCTGCATAGGTCGTGCGTAGGCCTTAAAGAAATCTGTTTGCATCTCAAGAAGGGAAAGGAAAGCAATCTAGGAATGACTCTATAAATCTATTTAGAAAAAAGCGAATTCAATATTTGATATCCTAGGCCAAAATTTTGAATTATAACTACAGTGGGATTACGCGATTAGACGGGCGTCCGGACCATTCATGCCAATTACGAGTGTATTAAAGGATACGAAGCCTTTAGCTTTGTAAGTAAGTACTAAAGTACTTTTTACCCAAGCTGCACTTGCTTGCTTGATGAAGGAATAATTCGTGTTAACTTTTCAAATTGCAGAAATCGGCTGCACATTCTCCTACAGTTCATTTAAATTAATTTTTGTTTATCTTTACAAGAAACACAATCGCAGCAAATATGTAAACATTTAATTAAAGTTTTATTATAAAATCCACTCAAATACTAGGGGACACGTTTATATATATATATATGTATGCACACATTAAGGATATGCATACGCATACGTTTACGCATATACATACATATACATACATGCATGTACATTTCAATGACTAGATTTAAAAGTGTACATGAATGTCGGTATGTACATGTATATGTGCGAAGATGAAATCCTATATAAATGTGATTTTCATTTTGTCTGAGCTTCGGTAAAACCCATAACATAAGAAGAATGGTGTTACATTAAATGAACACAGAACTGTGCAGAAGGTTAACAAAATTCAACTTCTATGGCGTTTAAAAGAAAAAAATAGCAAAAAAAACAACTGAGGGTTGATTGGCGTTTGTGTGTGGGTATCTAGAGTATTTGGGTAAGTTTTATGTTTTAAATCGATGATTAACTGGTATGAGAATGTTAGACAATGAATGCGAACACCCACTTGGAAGGCAACATTAAAATCGTGACACATTTGATGTATGCAATGCTTTGTTTATTTCTATATATTTAAGCAAGCGAGTGTTAATATTATATATATATATGTAAAGATATGCTACATGGATTATATACATTTTCGTTTGTATGTATTTACTCCCCAGCTTTTACATAAGCAACTCTCGAAACGAAGAAACTTGTAAAACTTTTTACGTAACGAAAAAGTGGTTTGTATTTAAAGGCTTTACCGACTCGAAGGCATCAATGAATGGTAAAACGATTTGAAACAATTGGTAAGTTAAATACCTTTACGAAATACTTTATAACGAAAGTTATGGGTTTAATAGGTAAAAATTCAACTAAAATGGATTTCCAACAGTGAGTCCTTGTTTTAATTATCTTGTAAATTATTTACGAAATCTGTCGTCTGTTTCCTAACCTGCCTGCGCTTGAAGAAGAATTTCGTTCTGTTTTTTAACAAATACTTTTCATGTTCAGTGCGTTCACAATGCGTTTGGAGCTTTAATAACTTCTTTTTATTTTAAAAGGTCATATCCACAAAAGAAGCCGGTGTGGTGTGAGGATATGCGTTATGCGAAAAGCTTTTCGATTAAGTAAACTATTTGGAGGCAATACGATTTATATTTAATTAAATTATGAAAACCATTACTTATCTTTCAATGGCTTCAAAAAATCAGGGCTTCAACCGACAAGTTTAATCGTCAGACGATACAATCCCAAAAAAGCAAACGCGCTTAGTATTCCAAAGGTGAACATAACCCGTCAAATTTAAGTCAAGAGGTTGCTTTTAAGAGTGTTGCACTTAGACCAAAAACTTTGTAGAAAATTCCAGCGCTTCAATAGAAGAAATAACTATTTCGACAATTCCAGCCTATATGTAGTGCGATAAAGTAATCAATCGTTGGAAAGAGAATTGAAAAATTATTTACGTGATTTCTTGGCTTCTTTGTTTTAAACTTTCACCGCTTGCTCGATCTAGAAGAAACATTGGCTTTGCTTTCTTGACGTTGGAAATGGTGCAAGGATCCATCTACATACACACATGTTTAGGGGGAAAATCCTTGAAGTATTCTAAGAATAAATGAATGAAACGAGGGCTGAATGCCATAAAAATACAGTGAAAATCGTTTCCAACGTCGTCCAAATCTGGCATTTAACTGGCTTAGGTCTTCACAAGCAATGCTTACGAAAATGTTTATCGACACTAAGGTTTTTCTATAAACTTTTATCAAAAATAAATTATTAAATTTTCTCAGGAAAAATGTCGTACCTTTGCTAAGCCCGTAAGTTATTAATTGAAAAATGTTTTCGAGTTTTTGATTCTTTGGACACTACTTCAGTTTCTTTGCTAATGCGGATGACTTACGTCTTCATTTGTGAAACGCGAACATGTGTAAGTCTTAAACTTTGCATCTCTACTTGTGACCGACTTTAAGAGTCACAACGACAAATGGACAAAATGTTTTTTTAACATCTTTTGAATTCAAATGAATATTAATTGCGAGATATAATGAGTGAGATTATTGCGTAATTAAAAGCTTACCGCGTATGTCAAAAAATGTTTACAAGGCGAGAGAAAGGTAGTTTACAATTTTTATAGGCTTTTTACGCGATTTTTTAAAGTTCATATGCCATGGCATGGTATGTTGATTTCATCCTTTCTTGGGCAACAATGAGAAATACGGATAAGATTCTTAGTGTGAAAAATTTGACTTCAATGGCGCTTGGAATTGCTAGACCACTAAGATAAGCTTTAAATTGAATGAAAATTCCAAAATGTTCTTCGGGATGTAGGTGTTGAACAAAAATTTCATTCTTTGAAAGTAGGAACAAAGTAGGAAAGCAGATTCACTCTAAACCATCGTTTTCATCTCTCTTACTTGCGGCTGACGACGCTTTTAACGATTTTTTGTTTTACGACACAATCTAGGAATCTTAAAACCAAGCATATATTACGCTTGTTACAGTGTCTCATTATAGAAGTAAACCGCTTTTACGGAAATCATAACAAACCTTTTTTTCAAAAAACCGAGGACAAACTATGCTAATAACAAATCCTTATGACCTAAAGTTGGATCATTTCTATTGCCAGCTACTGTTTGTATTTGATACGCGCATAAACATGCTAAACTTTTGTGGCTATTTTCTCTACATCGAAAAGCTGTAATAAGATCTTTCGGCTAAGTTGTGTCCGCCTATTAACTTTCCTCTAACGATTGAAATTGTTTGCCTATTTCTTTCGTTATTGTCCTCTTGATTTCATTTTTATGTTTTAGGTTTTTGCGCTTTAATAAGTTTTATTATACGCATTTATATATGCCGGAGTTTTCTGGTCTATGAATTGATGAAAATAGCTACACCTACATAAGGCTACCATACGGGTTTATGGATAATAAAAGAATTTAACAATATACCCAAGAGCTACAAATTTATTAGTTAAAGTCGGCCGTTTGTGCAATTTCATGACATAATGAACTTAACCGCTTGCTTCTATTTAATTCTGTAATCTCTGCTTCATAATATGAGTAGCATATGAAAACAAAGGAAAGGGTCAGCAGATAAGTTTCGGCTTTCAATGATAATAAGCTATGTAATAATCAGAAAAATTATTTATTGAATTACAAAATTTAAGAATTAAGAATAATAAATAGAAATTCCCAGCTGAGTGTGAAAACCACGAATTTGCTCAACGAATTTCAGAAGAATTTATCATAAAAAACATCACTTACCTATAAGAATTCTACCATTAGTTTTGTTATAAAATTTCACACAAACGATTAGGAATCGCGCGAATAATATATGATATTAATAGATAATAAATTATTTCCAGATAACTGTAGGTTAGAAAAATTTTAATTAATTTACAACAAACTCAATTAACGCGTAGAACGTAGTAAATCTCTTCACGAACCGAAGCAAACAAGACCAAATCAATCAGAAATTATAAAAACAGTGATGCACTTTCTTATCAATAAATCCTTTAATCGATAATCGGTAATCCTATTTCTTATCGTTTTACGTTATGACGTTAATGCTTAAAGGGGAATTCATTTAGAAATATCTCTGTTCGTCTGTGCAGTAATAATTAAAAAAATGAAATTAACCAAATTTGAGCAAAATATTTGGAATAACCGGTAAGCCGGTAACAAACGAGAAAAGAAAAAAATTCTTTTATAAAGAATTCACGATATTCAGCGTACGATTAAGCTCAGAGGCTATTATGATGCACTTTATTGTTCTGCTTTTACGATATTAGCAACATTAATCGATAACCGTAAAAAATTACAATAAACTGCGGTATTGTTACACCCCTGTTTAGTGTTTATAGAAATTTATTTAGATCAGATCGCTAGCAGAAATTGCCGTAAATTAATAAAGCTTTTTCTGCAGAAAATCTTGCAAAAAAAAAGTGTTTAAGAGAATTTTAAATTATTTAATATTGTTTAGCGGTTCCCCGACATTGTTATGAATAATAACGACCGATTCAAGAATTGTGCGATATTAATAAACGCCGGAAGTCTTTTAGCAATCTGATGAAAGAAAAGGAAAAGAGTTTTTGAGAATTCACCATTTTAGTAAGCGCGATGAAAGTTATAATTGTCAACTCGTTAGCTTCGGTATACACATTTTGTTATTAACTGATTTTATCATGTTTAATAGTTTTTCGGTTGTATCGTCAATTCAATCTGCTCGTTTTAAAAGCTATTCCATTCTTTATCTTAAGGCTCATTACGTAAGATTAAAAAATAAAAAGTTAAATCATAATTGCAAGTTGTACACCCACCCACCCACTTTACAAATAAAATGGCCATGTATATATGTATATAAAGCAAAAAATCATATATATGGCTGTGGTAAAGAGAAGGTTAATAATCAAATGACGTAATAGTGAAGTTATTAAGGTTTGAGTGCTATATAGTAAGATATCAATTTTGAGGTGTTGTTGTGAAATGTGAACTTTTGGCATAAATTTTTAGAATACATTTGAAATACGATTCAATGTGAGATTTTATAACAAAAAACACCTATAGATAATATGCGGGTAATAGGTAAGTGATGTTTTGTTATTATCCTAGATATTGTTCACAAATTTTTCGAAACGAATTTACCTAAATCTTAATAGATAGACTTTCCAGGGATCATTTAAAAGATTGATTAAAGCTTTAAGCAATTTTTAAAAATAGAGTCGCTTCTTATAAACTGCCAAGAACTGTCCATTTTTGCTTATTAGATATCATTGAAGGTGCATGCACTGCACCTGTGAATCTGGAAATTATACGTCCTTTTTTTTTACAAACAAACGGTTGTCATTCTAAAATCGAATGCTAAACGCATCATGGAAAGAGAAGGAAAATTTAAGTGAATTTTTCTTTGTGTAAATAAAGTGCAATTGATTAGCTTGGTTTCTTCTTAGGAAATCTTTTCTCTTTTTGCTTGTGTTTGTTATTGCTAGGATAAATTGATTCTATCGCTCTATGGAAAATTCTGAATAAAATAATTGATGAGTGAAAAAACAAGTTAAACGAATCTTTTGTTTTAAACGGCGAAATATTGTAATGATTCTCCTCCTGATTGATACCAAAAAAACAAAAAACAAATGGAATGCGGGCATAGAAACTTTTCTTTTACCATTCTTGTGAATAATAAATACACCAAATATATGGATTCCTCATTAGTCAGGACTTGTTTAACGATGCAGGTATTTTCCCAAACTCTCCAAGTTGCCAAGAAACCGCGTATTGTCGATGAGCTTTTACATAAATAAAATTGGTTTTAATTAGCGTTCCAATACTTACCTAAGTGTCACGTCATGCATTCCTCGTGAAAGTTGCTTTGCTTTTATTCGCCCATAAGATACGACATTTACTTCTGATTCGAACCTATATATCCTATAATGACCCTGAACAGGCATTCTAATAAGTATATATATACGGAAAGTAAAAGCATTAACTAAGACGAGAATGCGAGCTCTAGAGCTAAAGCTGTTAACTGTACGGAATGCTTCTCTACGCAATGAAACATGAAAAATATAAATATTATTAAAAACTTTGCAAATTAGAAAAGATTCTCGTGAGTCAGCAGGAGTTTGCAACACTTTTAGAGTATGTAGAAGTTTATCATTATTGCTAATTAAACGAAAAATAATAAAATGATAAAATAATAAATTACGTTGTGTACGATTGCAGTTCTTCGCAGGTGCGCGTAGGGATTTTACCAAAACCCATAATCATAAATTGTTACTTGTTAGAATACACATACACACACACACACACACAAACGTTTATATTGAAAAAAAAAACAAAAGTTTTAATGGAATAAGTGCACGCACACTTGCACACACATGCGAGTGTGCAACCACAAAGAAACAACTGACTTCAGGCGAGATAAATACACAAAAGGATTTAACATAATCTACAATACATTAGCGGTAGCTTTGCTGTGGATTTCAATTCAATTCTTCAGGTATTGAAGTAAAATCCATGTAAATTACGATTTGGCACCTTTTCCACCGAAAAAATGCCATTCAACTGTGAAAATGAAGGTGAAGAAAAAAAGCAAAAAAACAATTTTCCACACGAAAAAGATGAGGGTCGTCGTCTTTAGTTTAGAAATTGCAGAGCATGTTAACTAACACCAGCAAATGGGAGCAGGGAATAATTTTTAAATAGGAAATTTTGTCTTTTCATTTTCGAAAAATCTGCAAAAAAACCTACATTTAAAGACCATTCAAAACAATGCAAGCATGAAAGTAAGTAAATCGATTGACGACTTCATTGCAAAGCAATACTAAGAGAAAATATTAAAGTAAAAATATTTTAATTGTTTGAAGGCAAAACTAACTAAGTAATGTTTGTTGTTCGTCAGCTTAAACGAATATATATAAGAATTGTAAAGTAATTCGATCACGACCTTATTCTTATACCCACATTTCAGGTAGCCCTGCATGACACAAAGTTCAACCTCAGTACTTGCTAGGGACTATAAAGTCTTTGTTTGATGTTCGGCATGATTATAGACGAATGTGGCCGCCAGCTCTAAGTACATGTGCGAAAGCTCAGTTTTCTATCGCAAATTAGGCAAAAGAGACGACCGAGAGTGGGGAAGAGACCGAAAGACGGACATGGTCTATCAATGTAGAATCTTGTGGTGCCCCTTACGCGTTTCTGGAAATTGCGAAAGGAAGCATTCCAACGGACATACTAAAAAAGAAGGTGTCGAAAATCTGGGAAGTGAGACAATAAAACGAGAACATCTGGCGAGGAATTACTACTACTGGCGACCGATATAAGCAACGAACAGCGTTTTGTATGCTAACACGATTCCACTAAGCAGACGTTATTATAATACAAAAAAAACATATTGATGACGATAGGCAGCGCAAACGGAGTATTTGTCCTAATCTTCAATAATTAATTGGGCCAGAGAAACAAATTCTAAGACTAGAATCTAACATTCCAAGTCTATCGGGAGGCTAAGGGAGAACGGGCGCATAGGTGGTAGCAGATGGAATCCTGGCAATTAACTGATTGAGAGCAATTTCTCTAATGTTATTGGAATTTGTAACTGAGATATGGATGAACGGGGAAATGATCAAAAACTATAATGAATTATTATTGGAAACGAAAGCAAAGATAAAGTGAAATATGCGGGACAAGGCATGCAAATGGATAGTTGCAGAGAGCAGAGAGCAGATTAAAACGAGTGCATACGTTTGTAAAGGATTACAAAAGCATCCCAACAACAACAACAACAATAAGTTTGTATCGTAACTGTCAAATACGTGTACGTAAGAACTTTTACGTGCATACATGTGTGTGTGCATCGTTGATGTTATGCATTTGCATATGCATGTTTGATTGTGCTGTGCATGTGTCCACGGATCGCATATGTATATGAGTATAAATTGTAAATATTTGCATGTATATGAATAATGTATGAACATCGAATGCGGACATGTAGATGTGTGTGTGTGTGTGAATGCAAAAGGGAATGAATAAGCAAGCATGCAATAACGTCTACTATCTACTGTCGTTGTTGTACACACATATCCGAATATAATAGTTTGAGCTGTCAAATCATATTTTAATCTGTTTTGATTGCTTGTACTTGCTAGTGATGCTGTTATTGCTGTTATTGCCGTTACTATTGCTGCCATTCTCTGCTTATCGTATGCTACCATTGCTTTATAAGCATATTGTTGCTGACTTTTGTATGGGAGGGATTTGCATACGAAATCCATATATCAATGATATTCTGAAATTGAATTTTATTTATTAAAAAACTCAATGAGAGGAATACGACGGGAATACGTGTACGCATGTAAATTAAATGCAACAGAATTTTATTTAATATAAATATATTTCAAAATGTACGATATATTCAGGATATGTATTCAGGATATAACGTACAATGTCCGGCTGTCTCTGTCTTTATTACATTTTCTATCTTTGTCCATGAGCTGTTACTTGATGTGATTAATACATGAAATCAACTTCTAATCCTTCCGATAGTGCAAAAAAAGAGGACAGAAAGAAAGAATCTTTGAGTAAAAGTTAAACAAATTTGTTATTGAAATCTTTAGCAATTCATGTGTGAAAACACAGTGAACGAATAACACAAGACCATACACACACACACACACACACACACACACACACACACATAGCGGGAAGTGCACAATACAAAAGTATACGTATTCACGTAATCACGTAATCGTATAACAAGGTCTTATAAAGGACTTTGTTTGCGCATCCATTTATTGCGCTAGCATGTGTGCAGCAAGTGTGAATACGCACATACATATATATATATATATATATATATATAAATTTAGAGCTTATAATAAAAATAAAAACAGAAAATACATATGAAAACATTTTATGTCAACATATTAGCTTTTGAATTTACAAAACTTACACAAAGTCAATAAAATACTCTGCAACTATTGCTCAGATACATTGAAGCATTGAAACCGTATGTCCGACATACCGACAAGCACATACGGAATTGGAAAGTTTCTTCACTTTTTCAAAATCGTTATTTACTTAAATGGGGTAATCTTGGCAACTACATGTCGCATCCACACACGCATACACGCACACACGCAATTTCTTTGACAATGTTTTACACTGTTCGGCTTGGTATATATATACGATTCATACATAAAAATACATTCTAAACATTTTCTCACATATATGTGCGTATAATGTGTGTACGTTTTAAGTATATATATATATATATATATATATATATATATATATATATATATATATATATATTTAAACATCTATCTATTCATCCATTTACACTTTCGCATGCACATAGAGACTAGAGCCACTAACATCAACCATATTAAGCTCTTCGTTTTCGTATTGCGGGTTGACATTCGTAAAATCTCTAAAATCCCGAAGGTCGTTGGCAGGGATTTTCTTAGATTTTGTTAGATTTGAATGAATTAGTTGCGTGGACGATTGATTTTTTGACCTTTCTTTTTTCTCTCTCTCTCTCTCTCTCTCTCTCTCTCTCTCTCTCTATCGAATGTTTTTCTTGCTCAACAAGCAGTTTAGCATGATTAAATTTTTCCTTTTTCTACTCTTCTCTTTTTATGGGTCTCAAGTTTTGCAATCATTTTAATATTAATATAATATGCTTTTAAATTTTTTCGGGCATTCGGTTTAACATTTAAATAAACAAAGCCGCGTGATACGTTTCTCTCCATCTATCTATTCCATCTAGTCCTCAGTCAAGTCTTCTGAAACATGTGCATTCCGAAAACGAATTTCGAAGGAAAGGGAGAAAAAGTGCCGTAATTCTTTTATTGTTGTTTGCGTCTTTTCAACCAGCTTTAGTTTTTCTGTCTTTTTTTGTTTTTTTTTAGTCGTCCGCTTCATATCACTAGGAGAGATCAGGTCGTCTTTTATATCCCACATCAATCATGGTCTACGGTACTGGGAATTGAAAGCGGGTATACCGGCCTGATAATCCCGCTTCTTGTCTACCCGGCTACTCGATAAAATGAAATGAAAAGACTGTTAAAAGGCAGAAAATGTAAAGGAAAGAAACTATTCCACGTCCATCATATGCACGCTTGAGTTACAAGTTTTCAAGAGGAAATCAGTTGCGAGGAAACGCTTAAATGAACGAGACAATCTTCTTACTATCATTGTTTTCCCGTTTTAAGCATATCCGTCTGTCATTTCGGCCGATCGGCTAAAGATTTGGCAAAAAACCCGGGAAGTTCTTGCACACAGGTTCGTATTGAAAATGCGCCAAATCAACCGAAGGACACGCTTACAGTACTACCTAAACTAAGAAGACCTCTGTCTATCAAAACGAAAAAAATGTTAATTAGTCACAAATTATAGTAAATAAATCTACAAAAACATGAAAGTATATACTGTGATTGAAAATGGGAGACAGTAAACACGCCTACTCAATTTTATAGTGACGTGTGATTTTTTTGTTCAATAACCCGCAGAGATATGCTTCAAAAGCGCCCTGGAGTATACGATATCTTTAGCTATGTCAGCTGCGGAATGCACCGAAGCACGAGCGTCTGTTTGTCTGTTTGTCTGTCCATCCATCTGTCTGCCCAATAGTGTAGTGTCCGTGGCAAACAAGCACTCGTTCCCAAAAACGAAGGCATCGCCTACAAATTTGCGAAAGAATTTGAGAATGATCCGACCCGTCAAAAGACTCGCCTTCAATGACCGCAAATCCTCAATCCTTACCAATCTTCTATCGAAATGTATGAAAATTTCGTGACATTCCGAACATTATCTAACACTGCTCTGTTTCTAAAATATTTTAAATTTATTTATTTATTATACGCATATGCATGACTTGCGATAACTTCTTCTCTCTATAGATAATAAAAAAAATATTCTTTTTCTATCTCCGCGAAGGCGATGGAAGGTTTTTCGGCAAAAAAACTCAAATATTTTCATGCCGTAAGTTGCGAAAAGAAATGATTTACAGAAGTGATTCTTTCGCAAGCAGTAATACCGCTGCATGCTGCTGCAGACACTTGTCTGCAATAGTGCTAATACAAGCATTATTTCTGAATTGCACGAAATCATTGAAAGCTTCTCCTCGTAACTATTTTTATATATCACGGTCGAATGATTCCACTAAATAAATTAATTTACGGTTCATAAAAAAATATCAATCGTGACATACTCGTAACAATGTTGCGAGTGTTTGTGTTTGTTTATGCGAGTAAACATAGTGTTTTTTAAGTAATAGAGTATTTAAAGTACATCACGTAAATTTTTTAGTACTTAGTTCAGCAAATCAAAAAAAAAAAAAAAAAAGGCAACAAAGAAAAAAAGATTAATACATACACAGAAAAAACATCCTGGACAATAATATAAATTTATATTGTGTTCATAAATTCATAGAGGACGACACGTACAGAAAAATACACACAAGTTGTGTGAGATCCTGTGGAAAGCCTTTCAATGGGTGCATTCTATAAAGCCACGCATATATATATCTAGGAACAACTATAATGTGGTCGTTTTATGGTGACCGTTACCGTTGTTTGCATTCTTTTTCTTCTTCTTCTCTTCTTTTTTTTTGGTTTTTTTTTTTATTATTTATTTTGAAATGCAAATTTCCCAGTAAAGACCATCGAATAAAAAAAAATAGAAAACTAAAAAAAAAAAAACAAATAATGCAACTTTTTGCCTACACCGTCCGTATAAAAGATAAAAATACGAGAACTTCGTAACCAATCAAGTCCCTTTATACCTCACAGAGTGAATATGAACTTATAGGCTTCGAGTGTAGTTTAATATCTATGCATGCATATATGTATGACACATATACACACATATAGAATTGTAGAGGATAAAATGGAAAACGGTCCAATCTTCTACACGGAAACGGAAATGTTGCATAAGGTAAAAATAAAAATTTCACAATCATTGGTAATGTGGAGAGAAATGCATTTTGTTGTTTTTTCACAGTACAAGTATATGAGAAAAGTTTTGGGTCAGAGGATGAGATAGGTCTTCATACTTTTTTGACTGACTAAATATATTTAACAATAAATGAATTTTGTTTTTTTTTTTTTTTTGAATTCGGAAAGTATGTGCGTACACTCTCAACAAGAACAACAATACCATCATCATGATCATCATCGTAGCAGTATAATGATCATTGGCATCAGGAGTATCAGTATCAGTAGCAATAGCAATAGCAATAGCAGTGGCAGTGGCAATATGGTCATGTATAAATTATGCCGGACATGTAGAATGCCATTATGAATATGAAATTTGATGTCTTTTAAAGCCTCCCCATAGAGTTTTCTATTCCGTCCTGTTGTTCTTCTTTCTTTTTTGATTTTTTTCATCAAACACTCAGCAAAACATGTACATAAGCGTACGTGTTATTTTGCCTACATGAGAGAAAGCTTTTTGTGTTTGTATTTTGCGGGCTTACCGTTCATGTAATATGCAAAAGAAAAGCAAAAAAAAAAAAAACAAAAAAAATCAAAAGCACAGAAGAACGCAAAAAAAACGAAGGAATTTATCGTCGACATGCAACATGCATAACTTAAATTTCTAAACATTTACATTGTCCCTCTTGAGGAAGTGAGCCGGAGGATTGCCGGCAGTCATTGCAGGAACACCTATAGTTAGTTTATTTCAATCGCACCTTTTTCACTCACCAACCAAGATGCATATTCTCTAAGCCTCACTTACCTATGAATCCATGGTTCTCTTTCTAACATTATTTTTAATTAACACAAATTCTATGTCAAGTGTTTCGGAAATTTATGTAGACACTATTTATGAGGATTCTCTCAGTAATGAAATCATTTTCAAAAGGATTTTTTTTTTGCAAGTTTTCCAAGCAAGTAATGCGTTCAATTTTAGATGCAAATTAAAGGAACGTACGTGAAATACCGCCAGGAATTAGAAAGACGCGGGACGAATCCTTATTATCTACTATTTCGTTCCATGAATTGTGGGAAGATGCAAGCAAAATTTGGTGGTATTCCAAGTAAAGCGCAATCATTTGTCACGTTGTCCATCGAACAACTTATGTCAGCTTTACCAGAGCCACCAAAGAAAGCAAAAAATTGAGAACCAAACTTGAAAGTGGTCACCTTAGGAAGTCGAAACACTAGTTGTCTCTTAAAATTTCTTGAATCTCTTGGGTCGATATTGAAAAATATACAAAAAATGATGTCGGTAAAGGGACTTTGGCAGTAACAGAACATTGCATTCGATCGATATCTTCGGCAAGTGAAATGAACACATAAAATGTGTCAAGTTTTTTATTATTTATACAGATCGTGTAAGTTAATCGATTCTGGATACTTTTTTTACATACACTCCTAAGTTTCAATGAATACCTCATGCCCGACACGAAATGCAAGTTTTTTATGCCCATTAGCATGACTAGGGCTCAGAAGTTAACGTTGGACAGAGTAATTGACAATCAAAGCCGGGATGGCTCTCACTGCAGCGATATTTCGTTCCGAACATAATTGCGATGGGTAAGCGGCAAAATGAACCACAATTTACTTTCACTTAGGCTTTGTTGAGTAGGTTTTCTTTATTTCTTCAATATTTATTTATTATTATTATTATTATTGTTTTTATTAAAAACCACCATTGAATTGCTAGTCGAGACTCTTGCCTATTTGGCCACTCAGGCGGATAATATTTATTTGAAGGGCTTCATTCTTGATGAGAAGCCCTTTGGAATTCAATAGCTATCAAAACATAGT
>KK502627.1:305200-315300 GCA_000688735.1 Glossina austeni
CAGAGAATAAATTCTAAGACTAAAGTCTTAAAGCACTAGCATCTAAGGCTTTCGGCTTAATTTTTTTTTTTTTTTTATTAATATTATTATTATTATTATTTTAATTTTATTATTATTATTATATAAATTTAGCCAGAGAATAAATTCTAAGACTAAAGTCTTAAAGCACTAGCATCTAAGGCTTTCGGCTTAATTTTTTTTTTTTTTTTTATTAATATTATTATTATTATTATTATTGTTATTATTAAAAACCACCATTGAATTGCTAGTCGAGACTCTTGCCTATTTGGCCACTCAGGCGGATAATATTTATTTGAAGGGCTTCATTCTTGATGAGAAGCCCTTTGGAATTCAATAGCTATCAAAACATAGTAAAATTTTCGTTTTAGCGGACAAAAAAACGCACCATATTTTTCGTCAACTAACTAACGAATGTGACCGCTTGCGACGTTCAAGTTCATGTTCCATTGAACCGCACTTCAGTATTTCAAGTTATATAATATTTTAAAATTTTGTTTTTTATAAATCTTTTTTTCTAAGTTTTTGCGTGCGTGTATGCTGTTTATTTGTCCCTGGCTGTAGGAGGTAGTATTTGAAATATTAAGCTATGCATGAGATGCATGAATTCACGCATCCTATAGTAATAAATAAAGTGACAAAAATTAAATTTTAAATAATTAATGAATGAATTGTGAAATTTTGAATATTTGATTTATGTGCATTTACTGCACGCACACACGCATACACTCTCGTCATATTTTGTTGCAAAACGAAAAGCACCTGAGATCGAAATTCGCACTTAATTCGATTGACCATCTTGAACACGTACAAACGTACAAACTATTTGGGAGCCTTTGTCAGTCCATACGGCCTATGTTATCTATGTATGCAGATAACATATGAATTCATGCACGTGTACATAAATTGCAATACTTATTAATGTGTGTGTGTGTGTGTGTGTGTGTGTGTGTGTGTGTGGGTGGGTGGTTAGCAAATTCGTGGTCGCAAAATCTTTGTTCGTGTTCGTATGTGTGTGTGCGTGCACTATAACGCAATCAATTTAAATTAAATTTATGATGCGGTGAGTGGATATAAACTGAACACAATATTTATTTGTTGTTCTCGGTTTATGTCTATGTGTGTAACCACAACCAAATTATTATACGAATAAACACATACAAATAAATATATGAACATTAATGTATGCTCATAATTCGGTTTTAAATGTTTAGAGGTTTAAAGCTGGTAATGCTTCAAATGAGAATTTAGTTATTGCATCCGCACACACACACACACAAACACGCACAAATGCTGGCTAGAGGACATAGCGACAATGATATTTTGCTTACGCAGTTATTTAGTTGTTAGGGTTAGAGGTTATAATATGGATCCTCATTGCTCTCGCATTATATGCAAAGCGTCCTCTGCTTTAAAAATGCATATACATATGCACATGCATGCATGCATGTATGTAAGCAAAAATTTAAAGCATTTATATACATATTCGTAATTAGAATAAATCTTGGCTGCGATGATTAGTTACCATATGCCTGCCATAATATAAATGTAAATGTATGTATAAATGTAACTACGATGTATGTGTGTGTGCATTAGTAGCATTTGCAAGCATATTCATTCATACGTGCACATACCAAGATATAATTAAACAAAATCAGTTATTATTGTTGACTTAAAATTGCATTAAATGCGCTCAAGAACACATTTGCATTTGTTATGTGTCGCATATAACTGTTATTTATAAACGCATACTGGCATATAGCAGCTTATCTCTATACGACATATTGGCTAAATATGAAATTGTAAGCGTATGCGTATGCGTATGCGTATGCGTTTGTTGCTATTAAAAATTCGTTATATATTTGCCCGTATTTGTGCGATCAAATACTGATTTAACTTCGTTAACACTAATATTAGCAAATGCACAATCCCGGGCCTTAAAACTAATACACATACATACGTCATACATGCAATCGCACTCATAATAAGCTATACATACATATAGAAATTTACTTACATATTGTATATATTTATATATATATATGCACACACACACACACACACACACTCACACCGTACTTATCTAACATCTGCCTATAAACATATACTATATACACATATACACCTGCACACAGGCACACGCACACACACACACACACACACGCACACACGCGCGAACATATTGTTAAACTTAATACTTGCACGCATACAAATGCACATAATCTATACAATTATATGGAAATGTTTAGATTTTGGCATCTTTTACCACAGATTGCTTTCGATTCTGGTTTACGAATTTATGATTTAATTATAATTTACTGCGTGCGCCTTATTTTACCGTCAATTTAATACTCCGACTAAATTGAATTTAACTCGAAACTAAGTTTTCGGTCAATAAATTTGTTTTCGTTGGTTTGCCTAACAATTATTGTGATTAAAATTCCTTGTGAATGTCATCAGTTGAAGGATTTGTTTGTCATCTAATATAGAAAATTATTATATAACTGATTAACTGAATAACGAAATGATTGCCTGTAAAGAAAAAAACTTCCAAAGAAGACGAAGATTACCGAGGCATTACCTACCAATTTCTCTAATAAGTTTTATATGCAAAACACAGAGAATATATTATCCTTGCAAAGGATTGGAAAGCTTGAAAATATCCTTCGGAAAGATGCCATGAGTGTGATAATAAAATGGATTTACCTCTGTATACCTATCTGCTTATCGGTTGAAATTATAACTGTAACCTTAGAAGTTAGCTCGAGGAAAGTGAACTTAATCCCTTATTAGACACTCCCTCCAAGATATTTAAATAGTCCCAGGTAATGATTTTTTTCGCACATCTAAGCATCTATTCAACCATTGGAAAGGAATTAATTTCCTGAAGAGTTACCTTTTCAAGTCTCTTAAGACTTGGCTCAAAAGTGCCAGGGAGATGACAAATGGGTCGGTTTTATCCGACCCATAGTCTGTTGATGCAGTTAAGGAAACATTTAGCATAAAATACGAATCTGTACAATTGAATTTTATGCAGACAATAATTCATGGGGTTTACCTGTAAGACTGCCTAGCAGGAAATTGAAAGTGCGACCAAGTTACGAAATTTTGCCCACGGGGATCGAATTCGGGCAAACTACTTTCTCAACTTCTCACTTTCGCGGTCACTTTTCATATCGATTACGATTTTCCGATAGAAAATTGAACACACACACACACACACACACATCACATCGCATCACATTGCAAGATCCCCCCAGAAGATCATTTCAGAATGCTCAAAATATTTGTTTGTTGCTTGGCCGTCCTTTATAAGCGTGAATTGTGAAAATATTGCTTTCTCTCTGGTGTTCCAAGTAACGGTTTTTTCTTTTTCACTTTCCGTTTATTTTATTTACTTTTTATATATATCGCGGAAATTAAGTTCGATATATGCATCAAATTGAAAAGCAAATACGAACAGACCAAGGTGAACGGTTCACTTTTATTCCCTTCCTCTGTTATTTGATTGGATGTTCATATATATATATATATACACATATACATGCATTTTTAATAAGAAGAATGCACACATTTATAGTTTATAAGAAGCGATTTTCGTAAAATACATTTATTTTCGAAAAGTTGATGATTTTCACATCATCCGCAAAGTCATAAAAATCCAATTGCAAGCGATTTGTTAAAAATCCTCTAAAAATGTTTGCAAAACAAAGCCTTTCGAAATATGTTCGCACACAGGCGCCCAAATATAAAATACAACTCCATATACAAGTATTTTTAAAGGCATTTATGGAAACGAAACATGAAAGCAAATCCAACATGTACAAGAATTTTCTTCTTCCCCGTTAGGTTGAATGCACAACAGTGATGGTAAAGGCCAGCAATAATATGAAGATAAACTAGTCAACATCCGTATGATGGCAATCAGCCAATCCGATCCTTCAATACACTACTGAATCTATAGAGAAAGGCTTGGCTTGGCTATGCTTTAGGATGGGAAGACAAGGCATTGAGGGACTAGGAGCGTACATTGTCACCTTATGGTCTTATACTCTGTGAATGAAAGCCTCGCAACAACAATATTCAATTTTAGTAAAGGCAGCAAAATACGTTTGTGGATCGGAAAAAATCCCCACTTAAGGCGTTAATTCACTTCATATGGTGCGATCTGTTTTTCTCCTTTCCCTCCATCCTTGTGCTCTCGCTCTTCTCCCTTTGCTGTCTTAGCACTGTCACGATATGTTTTTCTATGCATTTATTAATCGGCCGTTATTTTGAAAGCGATCGTCAAACCGAATTAATCTCAGAGAGAGAGAGAGGGAGAGAGAGAGAGAGAGAGAGAGTGAAGTGAAATAATTTATACTACGTTTTTATTTGAAATCTGGATTTCTTAAAAGATAAATCGTTGTACGCGATTCCATTAGAGTGGAGATTATAATTATAAGGTAACATTTGTATTACACGTATCCCGGAGAACTCAGGGTGTCTCAAGCAATTTTATAAGCAGAGATTAGCCATCTTCCATGACTTCCAGATTTGGGCTGAGCAATTATTATTAATTTTTCATATACCTTAAGTCCTTAAAGCTCTCCTTTAAAGTATATATCGCATCACATGCATTGAAATCGATTAAATTTCGACTGCAGAATCTACCGATATTGGAAAAGATCCTTCGGTGGGCATTTCGTATGTGTGAAGGTAGAAAATTTACCTATTCTTTTTAGACAGGACCAATGCTGAAGCTGGTAGTTTAACAAATTTATTATGAACATGTTAGGGAACGATCGGTCAATTTTACTGACCCGATGATAGTCATTTTAGATTAAAGGAATTTAAGTTTTATTGCGCACAATTTTTTGTTTAAAGACATTCGGTCTGTATGTACGTCTGCTCGGGGATTTAAATCTCAATGCGGTAGCGTTTGCTCCGGTCATAGTTATAATGATTGCTCAGTCGGCAAAGGCCTAACACTTACCTATTGGCCAAAATTCCTATCGCTTTCTCTTTCATCACCTCTGTCCCACCATCATTAAGAAAAAAAAGAAAAAGAAAAAACAAAAGATCGATAGACCCCCGCCCGCAAAGAGAATTTTGGAACTTTTTCACATTTTAAGCAGTAATACTGTACTGCTACTGTACTAGTGTAAAAAAGCCATTTTTTCATTATACACTGCTCTCAACTTGATGGCTCTACAGGAAAAGTATTTTCCGGAAAAAGAACGTACAATAGACAAAGTAAAAGCTGTAAATATTAAAATTATTCTTAAATTTTATAATATTGAAGAGTAATAAAAAATACGTTCGAAGTAAGGGAATGTCATGGACTTTGAAGATTAGTAGTACTTTTAAGCGGAATCCCAAAATGAATATTGGCCACAAGGTTATGATGACTTTGATTGGATTCAATTCCATATATTATTCGATTCAATTCCATATTAGATCCAATACGACGTTGCTTAGAATTCAGGACAGTTCGGATTCAGAGCAGTTCAAAGTTAGACGATTTCAGTGGAATTTAAGTCACTCGGTGCTACAATTTTTGCACAGGCGGGAGGAGAGAGGGAAAATAAAAACTTGACACTTGTATTGAGATGGAATTCTCTCCGATTATCTGCCGTTAGTGCTCAATGATTTCTGTCTCGGGCTCTCTCTCCCCTTTTCTCTCTCATACTCTATCGGTATTCACTTCTTTTTCAGATCCATTTAAATCCATTTAAATCCATTTAATTCATTTCCATCCGATTTAAGTTAATTAATGATTCCTCGCTGTCTCGCTGACTGGAAAAAGGATTTAAAGCTAGACTTGATTATTCCTTCCTTCCATTGTAATTGCTTATCACTAAATTTCACGTCAATTCTCTGTGCGTGTGTGTGTGTGTGTGCGTGCGTGTGTGTGTGTGTGTGTGTGTGTGTGTGTGTGTGTGTGTGTGTGTGTGTGTGTGTGGTAGTTAATCCTAAAACATTTTGTCGTGAATGGGAATCTATTCCTATAAAGCGCGAGTGCGTCTACATGGACTTACGATCGTCTTTATCGGGTATATAGTGTAGGGTATAAAGACAAAGGAAACAACACATCTACACATTTGTTCATATAAATCATAACTTTATAAGCTGGTAAAAGATAAATGGCAGTAAATCTGCACACAAATAGCAAGAACCTCACAAGTGTACAAAAAAAAAATATTATTTTGTATGTACGAGTGTTTGTGAGTGTATGTGTACATCTGCAAGCTTTGGAGATATGTGTAAAAAATTAACTGAAAAGTTTGTCTTTAGTTTTTGAAATGTTTTTCGGAAAAACAATATTTGATTCTAATGAAAGAGATTTATGATCACATAACGTTGTAATATACTGCGCTTTAGTCCATCTAAAGCGATATGATGATAGAATTACAGGCCACGCACAACATAACGCAAACACAATATAAACTTAAACTTATTTTTTAACTTTTGAATAATAAATGATAAAAGTTTGTTATATATACACACATACACACACACACACACAAACATCGATACACATGTTATGTAAATATTTATGGTTATCTTTGTTGTAAATATGAAAACAAAAAATAACTGAAATTTTATTATGTTTTATATGTTCTTACTCGATATAGATCTGAGGAAATTTTGCATTATTTGAAAAATTTTCATTTAAATCCTAGTAACCATATATTTTGTGTCCACTAATACGAGCACACAAAAGTCTATATAAATCTGTGTTTATTTATCTATGAAGGCAAACACACACACACGCACGCACACATGCATGTATATATATATAGGTATATATATATATATATAAAATGGCTGCATGTAAGAACATTAGTAGCGAAGTGAAAATGCATTGGAATGCGTTTGGGAGAAGAGTAGCGAAGGGGAGGAGGGGTTCGTAGTCAGGTCATCGTCTCTCGGTGCCACAAAAAGCCATGTTTTCATACAATAATGTTGACGTATAAATTTCAACTTTAACCAAAATACATTTTAACACACAAGCACTTTTAGCACCAAGCGCTGACCACAGCATGCACCATATTATCGAGCTATGCATGCTCGTATATATATACGCATATATATATATATGTATATATATATAGGCAAGTACATGAGTGACTTAAACTCTCTCATAGTTAAGCTCATATCGATACTGGCACAATGTTATGACCGGAAGACCAACGACACAGTACGAGGCATACTTTACTTTAACCCAGACCACCACTATGCGCCTACCAGTTTATATAAAATCTTATAGGTTCGTAAACGTGTGTGCACACATTTGCACATACATACGTTATGTTTACATACAATGCAGATATTTTGCATTTTTCGCACAATTTCACTTTATATGCAAAATAGCAATAATTTAAATGCTCAACGTATATATATATATATCTTCAAATCAAGACCAAACTTCTACACTATACTTCTATAACTACACTAACACACAATATATTTATTAGTTAGTCTAAAAAATGTTAGGCCCGTCCTGGTTAATGCCTATGATATGAGCATATGAGCATAGCTTTCCCATGGTATCGCAATTTATTCGTCGACCTACACCCATATTACTGGGTGTGTGTGTGTGTGTGTGTGTGTATTTAAACGCATAGGAGGAACTCTTGCGTCTCAGGTAACTAATTCTTACATAAATTTAAATTGTTAGTAAAAATCAAGGAAACAAGTANTATATACGCGTTCCGGTAAAAAAAAAATTAGCACAACACCACTGGTTAGAGGGCCGATTAAACATTAAGGGGCGAACAAGTGCCGGTTTTCCATGGATTTTAGTTCGATGAAAGTAAATTTGCCGTAAGATACTTCATAGACACAGCAATAATATAAATATTACACTATGGACCTCCCTTTAAGTATTTACTCATGTTTTTTTTTGAAGGAAAGCGAACCAGGCCCGTTTTCAAACTTGATCCTTGGACAACTTCATCCAAAAAATACAAAAGCCAATCATTTGGGGGGACACTATGACGACCAAAAAGAAGGGAGGAGAGCGGTCGACATTAAGAACACCATCAGTAGGTCGGTCCGTCTTAAGACATTTATAAATCGCTGATCAACGCCACGTTCATACTTTGGCTGTGAAGCCTTACAGTGCAGTGTTACAAAACGAACGAAACAGTTAATGTAACGCTTTTACCGCGTGGTAAACGCAAGCATATAAAAATCAATGTTTATAAAAATAGTGAAGCATGAAATAGAGGAACAGTAAACAGTAACGACGCTTCATTACGTTTGTGATTTAAGCCTGAAATGATTGGAACAAAATGAAAATGAAAATATTTTTCCAAAGCGAAGATAACCTTAAGAAGTACGAGGAAGACTGAATGCGAATAAATCGAAAGCTATAAAATATTATAGATAAGTGTATCAAAGTATTCTTAGCAGAAAAATGGACAAAACAAATTTCGATAAGTAGTCGTCTAAAAAGTATTACACTTTTGAAAGTCAAANATATCGCCCTTCGTCGTCATTCTCGTCAATCATTCAGCCCACAAGTTAAAAACTAAAAACAAATAATTTTGAATATTAAAACTAAAAATAAATAAAAAACAAATTCAAAATAAAAGGATTAATTATTAAACTAATTAAGAAGAAGCAGAGCTCATTTTAAGGTTTGAATGATGTAACCTTTGGTTTGTTTAGTGTTTCTTTCTTTTTAAACGTCATTTTAATTATACTAAAAGACGCACATTCTCTGCCTATGAGTCTACAGAGCTTGGGGAGCAGCAGGTAAGGTAAGCAACGCGACAGCACACAGCAATTCTACGGGTTGAAATTGAATAAAATGAAACGAATATAAAAATTGGGTTAACACGCTTAAGTTATTTTTCGTCTTTATTTTTATTTGATTTTATTGTTAGGTAAATAAGAGAAAGAATCGTTTAGAGTGTGTGTAGACTGTACAACTCTTTTTAATTTACAACGCGTGCTATTGCACCCCATATACGCATAGATACAGAACGATAAGCTGCCTGTGTAGGAACTCACACTTTTACTTTTCTATATACATACATACATACATACATATATACATACATATATATTATCTACTATATGTGCTAACGTAATATAATTGTACAGACAATCATTAGATTTAAATAAAACTTACAGTTAGTTAGTTATCTATGTGCTACAAAAGTATTGCTCTAAAGAACAATTTGATGTTTATTAGAAGAAAAAAAATTATAACCACAACGTTTCCATACACATAGTAATAACGACCCAATCACATCTGATTGCAATTATTTTGCAAAAAAAAAGAAAAAAAACAAGTAGAGCGAGACCGACCATTAGATATCCTTTACCAACTCGCGTAGTACAATTTTTCACTCGGTTCGGTAATAAAAAAAAAATAGCACATTATCTGCATGCAAAAGCCCACTAAGGGCTTGCTTTCCCCGATAACCTCTATATATATATATATGTTATGGTCCAAAAAATAGACCATCATTTCCATCATAAAATCTTAAAAATGGGCTTACACATCATAAGAAATCTCATATGGAGTTCAAGACATAGACTCAAGTGGTTCAAATTCGGTCCACTTAATTTTTATGTCAAGTTACAAACATTAACAATTAGGCCTTTCAGCATATAAGGACTGACATTTCTTCCCGAGAATCCTGGGGATATAATAAAATGTGGATCTATCTTAACCCCTTGTGGATGTTACATACATCCGCACAAATTGAATACATCTTGTACCACAAGTGGTGTAGGGTATAAAAAGGGTCTAGAGACTTGATATTTAGACAAAAAAATGTTACGTCAATAACTGACTATTAGGCTTATTTAGGTCTACGTGAGTCGAAGAAAAGTCGCCATTTCGTATATTTCTGGTATTTTTAAATACTTTAAGTTTTTACCCATTCATACATCTGCAGTCTGCAGGAGTCATATAAAGCTTTTTCATTAGAAAAAGGAGAACGACTTCGATATTTGATTGGACACAAAATGATGAGGAATTTATACCTGCACAGAAGTCGTGGAGACTTAATTTTTTGCCTTCAAAAATTGTAGAGAGAGAGAGAGAGAGAGAGAGAGAGAGAGAGAGAGGGAGAGAGAGA
>KK502627.1:324754-344913 GCA_000688735.1 Glossina austeni
GAAGTGGGACTATGATTACAATTGGCGTATAAGAATGGACAAAAATTGCGGAAATGTCCGTCACAATTGGATAATAATCCACCTAAAGTAGATCTAGCAACCGAGTGTGCAGCTTCAGTGGAAGGTGTGGATATGAACAGTGAGTGGAAGGTGTGGAAGGTGTTTGTCCATGAGCTTTAGCGGCGTAAAAAGAAAATTCTATATGAAATTAAAAAATCACAGGGTGAGATAAAACTCCATAAACTTAACTTGGTTCACGGCCTAACTAAATAGATTCCACGCTTGAGGGCGCACAAGAACATAATTCAAACACGTAACAGAAATGTTAAGTCTACATACACATATGCACAAATAACAACTACAGTTTACTTCCCCCACTCTCATTTTATCTCACAAAGACCGAAAACTGTTGGGCTGTTGTATGCCCCCCCTCAGAAGTGCTCTCTCTTATGAAGAGAAAGATGATGAATGCAAGTTTTATTTATGATACGAGTGTTGCTAGATAAGAAAGCGAAAGTTGAAAGAGGTTTTTAAAACCTATAACTTCTAAAGTCTAATGCCACAGGACGCAACAAAATAAACATCAAATTTCTAAAATTTCTTCTTCTAAATATCCCATCCCTGAGGCATGCTGGTAAACGTCTTGGAAAAGAAAAAAAAGCCAATGCCAATAAGAATCATGAACAATTTAGCTTCAAACAAAAACAAAACATATTTTTTTTTGCTTCTGTAAAGACGAGGATCTATGTGTTTTGTCGTTGCCAAGACCCAAGACACATGTTGCAAACAAAAAGGCCTGGGCAAACTAAATACACGTTCCAATTGAAAACCAAAGTTTGGCAGTAATATTTGCTATGAAACGTGTCTTTCCTCCTCGATTTTTTCAATCTATTTGGAGAAGTCTTCAAATAGTGCGGCCTTGCTTTTGGAAAAGCGAATGAAGTCACTACAAAAGACTTCCACGAAAAAGGAACAATTCCGAGAGGTATTTTCAAAACCCTTCATAAAATGATTGGTAGGATACCGCATTAGAGACTATTGTGACGATCTATGTTTATTTTGTGAGCATCGTCGTAGAATCCCTTGTTAGGACTACATTGGAACTGGCTGCTACTGTGTGTATTGTATGCACCGTTATCTAGAGTTTGATAATTTCGTGGACTCTACTGTAGTAGGTAACGGTAAGTTCTGATTTTCGAATCCATGTCCATCCGGGTCCATGCTACCGGGTTCACGCGTATATATATATGGGACATCCCCTGACTGATAAATTTATTTCTTTTACTGAGTTCCTGATTAAAGAAATATTTACTTATGGAAAATCTGTAGGAATTAAAGGGATTTTTTTAATTGTGATAATGATGATCAGCATACTTGCGCTTATTCTTCTATTTAATAATAAAATGATTTTATTTCTGATTGTTGAGTTTCTTCTTATGTTTGTAAGATTCAAATTATTTGTACACTAATTTTCAATGTTACTTAAGTCGTAGACGCTACATTTTGCCCATTTTTGTTTTGAAGTCACTTTTATTACCTATTTTATAATAAACTATAACAATGGTTTGCAACTAATAATTAATTGTTCTTCAAAAAATAAAGTTTTTTTTTTTTCTTTAAAAATACATATAAAACATTTTTTCTAATTTTATAAAAATTTTCTAAAAATTTTACATCACATCACATTTGACTTCAGTAAGACAGAGACTTTAAGCATAGAGCAGCAAACAAAATTTGAATACAACCGTACTCGCCAGCGAAGTTTATCTTTGCATTTCAGTCATTCTGTCCCTTTTGCTTGACGTACGTACGTACGTACACGTACGTACATATATATCAATCAATATCAAGTTTAAGTGCTAACCGGAACTCACTATATCCAGTGAGTGGTCACTCGTTGTTGCTTTAACAAGGAAGAAGTGATTAAATATTCTACTGATTCTTTCTGTTCGCTTATTGAAGCGAACAGATTATATAGTTAAAGTATGTTTCAATTGAATTTTTTTTAATTGTTTCATTGAGGCAATTTTGGTTAAAATCCTATAATGTATTTGGCTTGATTTTCATGTTAAAATCGGTCCATGGCAACCATTGTTTATACGATATTCAGCATAAACTAAGCCGGTATTATGCCAATGATAGAAAGCGGCCAGAATGAACAAATGCCACCAGTTATGTGAATGACCGAAAAAGTCCACTTTACCGGTCAGCCATCTTTCGGGAATCTTGGCAGCATATATCACAAAAGCTATAAAACATAAGGCGTACATGATGATGACACGAGGTACCATAAGCTTAAAGAAGTAGAAGGAAATTGCAAAGAATTTTAAAAATCACTTATAGTATAAGACACACTTACTCTTACTAATTCGTTTTCCAATCCACCCATCATAATAGTCCAATGCAAGAACGGTATGACGCCATAGGCGGCCCAAATGAAAAGAACCGCAATTTTGGCATTTAAGGAAACGTTCAGTTTAGGAATTTGTGCCGCCATAGCCAAGCAAAACATAGCCAAAACAATCACAGAGTAAACTAATCTAAGAGTCTACAGGATAAGTGAGATTATTTTTGCCGATTAACGAAAATTACAAACACACAAACATAAATGTTGCACTTGCCGTAAAACACCAGAAAGCGTAGTACATGCTGCTTATGTAAATGGCGACTAAAGAGAGCGAAATGCCCAAATAGTCGACCGATAAAAATAATTCATAATGCTCTTCCGATTTACAGGAAAATATATGATATATAGATGACAGCAGCATGCATAGGCAAAAGCAAATCAGTAAACAAACCACCAGAATTTGATCGCTTAGTTCCGTATGGAGTTTCATCAGCTGAAAATCGAATATTGTTAAGCCGATAAACAGTAGACAGCCAACCAGATGACTCCATATGTTAATCTGGATGCAACGATGCAAACCAAAAAAAGAAGAGTTATTGCAGTTATTGCAGTGGAAATTTTGGAAAGAAATTTAATACCGTTTCATTTGTCCACCAAAACATACTTTGAAGGCATAATTTGGTCGAGAGGAATGTACGATAACCGCTTCTTATATAGGGATTAAATTTTAAATGATCTGGTGCCTGAGAAGGAAATTAAAATTTTTTTTTTTTTGTAAAATTATATTCAAATGAATTATGTTTGTGTTTTTGTGCTATACGTAAAACATAAAAACAACAAGAAATTGGCAACAATGCGTTAAAATCTTATAAATAATTTGTGTACCTTTTTGTATTTTTAAATAATTAGACAAGAAAAGAAAAGAAAAAAACAATTGACAATGAAAAGCAAAAACAAGAAACACATAAATAAGTTTATTTAATACAAAGTCCATCGAACATTTTCTTAAGGGTGCTCTGCACCTTCTTCCGATCTTTGATCATAAAATTAAACGTAAAAGCTAAAGTCAAATCTCGCGAATACACACAATGTGTGTTAAGTGAGTGATGTGCATGGCATGCATTGAGAATTACGGTAACTAGACGCCGGGACGGATGTCTGCTGATTGTGTATGTTGTGTGAAATCGTCATAAGTAGAGTGAGTGAATCGACATTTTTAAACTAGATACGCAGGTAAATTTATTAGTGTGTATGCGAAGCATTGGCCTTCTATTTCGACCACATTTGTGGTCGTGGGCTTTCCTAGGACAGGACACAATGTGTTAAGTAAGTTATGTGCATGGCAATTGAGAACTACGGTAACTAGACGCCGGGACGGATGTCTGCTGATTGTGTATGTTGTGTGAAATCGTCATAAGTAGAGTGAGTGAATCGACATTTTTAAACCAGATACGCAGGTAAATTTATTAGTGTGTATGCGAAGCATTGGCCTTCTATTTCGACCACATTTATAGTCGTGGGCTTTGCTACGACAGGACACAATGTGTTAAGTAAGTCATGTGCATGGCAATTGAGAATTACGGTAACTAGACGCCGGGACGGATGTCTGCTTATTGTGTGTGTGTATGTGAAATCGTCATTACAAGAGCGAGTGAATCCACATTTATTAGTGTGTATGCGAAGCATTGGCCTTCTATTTCGACCACATTTGTGGTCGTGGGCTTTGCTAGGACAGATCAACACAGGTTGCATGTAAAAGCAAAAAACCCGAGGTGCGCATTCTTTATAGAATCTCTAATTACTGTTTGTGCGTAGCGTGCCAAAAGTGAGGTTAGATCGAATATGTTTCGTTCCTTTGGCGATGTTTACTCGCGGATGTATGTAGACACACCCTTTATGATGCAGCGATCGATGCAACATCATTTTCGGAGTCGATTTAAGTTTGTCTGCTTGTTTACGTGTTCACCCTTTTGGTTGTCCTTTCATGTCTGCCCATATACCTTCGTGTTCAGGACCCGGAAACAATCGATCAATCAAGCGAATACCGTGCAAAAGGTGAAGCAAAAGCGAAGAAACCGCGCCAAAGTCAAAAATCAAGGATATGTTAATAGTTTTCTTCGATTATTGTGATGCTGTGCACTACCGCCCGCCAAAACTGTTAGCAAGCAGTACATTAATAAGCATTTGAGGATCACTTTGAAGGCGATGAAAAAGCAAAAAAAAATAAATAAATTGGTCTCACTTTTTGACCAGTAGGGCAATTGCGAAAATCTCCCGATATCGTGAAGCAATACGATATTAAACTGATGATGATGATGACTTCGGATCGGATGGACGAATCTTCGAAAGAAACTTCTTGTACACCCATATAATCGAGAGGTATACAAAGCGAAAACACACAACAAAACACGTAAATCGATTTATTTTTCAATGCGATATTAGCCGTAGCTAACTAACTGCTAATGATTGTTCCTATTGCCGTCTTTTCATAATATTTCTTACACGCGCAAAGGTGTGTTCACACATGTGTTTGCATATTTAAAGTTTTTTGATTTACATTTGGACAGCAACCAAAAAAAGAAGAAAAAAATTGAATGTTAATTAATACACATTAACCTTGAATTAGGTTTTACTACAACAACAATTCATCGCGAACGTTTTACCCAAACAGAAAATTTATTCATGTTTGTGGTTTATTTGATTTTTATTTATGCATATGATAATAATAATAATAGGGAATCTAAGGTTTTCTGCGTCTCGCTCGCATTCATTTCAACGAAAGATACGACATTATAACGCAACACTTGGAAATAGCTTCGAAAACCTTGCAAAATATTGTTTTGAAAATTTATGCGCTCTTGTCTTTCTTCGATGCTGCCACGAATGACTTATGCAAGCAGCTCAAGACTTTAATGCAAATTTTCATGGCCGCTAGGCCTCAGAACTGGCAATTTTCTAGACAAGCTTGAAGCTTTTCGCAATCGCGTGAATGCTGCAATTAAAGAGAAGAAGACTAACTACAGTCCCTCTCACTCTTCTCTATTCCAAGCGAATAAATATTTGTTTGCGCTAATTTTTAAAATCCACATCGGAGGAGCTTATAAGCCGACCAATGATTGATGAACTTTAAGTTTAGCATCATTTTCCGTTTGATTAGAATAAAAGCAACAAGGGTGTCTTATCTTTTCTCTTCTGCTTTTATCTGAGACGAGGCTGGGCAAAGTTTTTTCGTCAACGGGCTGACAAGTTCGCGGTAGTGAAGGCGGATACAATCCCTTTACAGCATTGCTATGTGCGAGCAAATTCAGTTATTTAAAATTTTAACCATAGCAGCGGCCGTCGGCCGGAGGTTGTCCATGCCTGATCTAAAGGGACTTGTAGACAAAAGCCAAGGCCAACCATCTTTAAAATACACCGTGCGGAGATTATTAATTAAAAAAGCGTGAGACTGCAACTTCTTCCTTCCATTTTGATTATTTAGGAGAGAGACGGGTGGCTTTGGACCCTTCCCTATCCATAAAAATTCATAATCCTTTGTATTTCTATTTTTTTGTATTATTTTTTAAATTCGGTCACGAGAAGCTTTTAGATGTGAAAGATCTGCACAAATAATGCATTGAATCTGGTTGCAAATCAGGCCTTTCGTGAGACAAAATTTTGAACTCAATATTATTTTTTTTATTTGGCCAGCCACTCAGGAGATGTCCCCTATGCGTGCTGGTATAATGATGGTCGGGAAGGGCTATAAGCAGAGACAGATGGATGGTTACCAGTGGAAATATCGAGTTCGATGGGAGAGACCACTGCTGGTAGGCGGTTCCAAAGGCGGGCATTGCATTTAAAGAATAACGAGACGCGGTAGTGAGTGGTGCGATATTGAGGCAAAACCAAGACGGTTGGGTAGTCACGCTGAGAAAACCCTGTCATCCTGTTAAAGGACGATTTATTTTTACGTCTGTAGAACACTTGCCCCGGATGCGAAACACTATGCAGTCCAGTGGACGCTGACGCTCGAGGATATTGGAAATTGGCCATGAGCATGTGAGGCTTTCGTTGCGTGCGGTCGAGAGTCTCCAAGCACGGATATCGGCTGTAGTGAAGTGGATAGCACCAGCACAGCAAAAACAGAAGAAAAATTAAAATTACGATTGAAAACGCGAGACTGTACTTTTCAACTACAGAATTGCCCATGTATCTGTGATCTCTATCGCCATTAGCCATTGCCTCTGTCGAGGTGCGACTGAATCCCGGAAATAGGCAAATGATTTTGTTCGCCCGATACGTTAAGAATCTCTGCCCCACATAATTAATTTATTTTATTATGAATTTCGTTATCACGCTTTTCCGAGTTTTTTTTTACATAATACGTTTTCTTCTTCTATGTGTTTTTGTTTACAATTCTATTCGAAATATTTGAAAATGCATTTTTTTTTCGTTTCCAATTTCAAATTTCAATACTAATGAAAAAGTTCGATAAACTAAATGAAATGACATTTAAATTGTAACCGACACCAAATTAAATGAGGTGAAGATCATTTTGCGTGTACATATGTGTGTGTGTGTGTGTGTGAACGTGTCTACGCTTTTTAAATCAATTCAATGAGGTTTCATTTTTGGTTTCTGTTTTAATTGAAATTATTTCTTGAACAATTGACAAAGTGCCATAACGCAAACCCATACACATGCACTCACACTGCGTACACATATGAGCATTAAAGAAGTATGTTTTCGTTAGACTTTCGAATGAATTTTATGAAATCTTTTTCATCACAAAGTCTAATAAATAACAAGAGAACAAGAAAATAAAAAAAAAAACTGAAAGAAATGTTCGCCAACGAATGCTATAAGCAATTGAAACCAATCACGTGTTTATATTATTAATAAATGCTTATAATAATTCAAAATTTTAATTTTTTTTTTTTTTTTTTTTTTTGGTTAAATGTCTTCTCTCATGCGCGTGTACTTACATCTTCGAAATTTAATAACATTTTGCATTTATTGTATTTGTGATAATCATCGGCAGAATTTTTTGATTTCAACGAAGATAAACAACATTTTTGATAAGTGCTTTGATTATTGGTCGCTGCAAAGTCCGCTGTTAAACCGTGACCCAAAATATTCGCTTCTTCATTTTCCGGAAACTGATGCTGATCTACGGAAACTGAACCAAGTCGTAAGCTTTCAGTCTGGAAATAATGCATAAAATCAATCAATTAATAAATGGTTGCTCAACCCATAAATTTATTGAGAAAAATTTTAACATTCGGTATAAATAATGCAATGAAAAAAAAGAAAGAAAAATACTCCATAAAAGAAATAATAATTTTTTTCATTAATAATTGATTGGCATTGATTCGCTTAAAAGAATCTTTTATTGTGTGTAAAACATAAGAAGAAACTTATAACGCATTTCGAACGCTTGCTTATGTTAATTCATAAGATCCATGCGCGGCATTTTTCACCTCAACTCAAGACCATATTAAGACCCAAGACAATGAAAAGAGATTTTCGCTCACAAATACACTAACACTGGTGGTGGTGGAAGAGCTCTGACATTCCAGCTTTAGTTTATCAAAGAACGATACGATGTATTTAGCTTAGGGGTGAATCTTATTATCTCTTATTGCAGACCGATCTGGCATCGATCCACTAAAAAGGGAAGTCTCTATTTCATGAGACCTGCCTGCACGAATCTTTTAAAGCCATGAAGCATTTTTCAAGCGGAGCTATGCTACCGCAGCAGACACCTATGACCAATTTTCAATGTAAATATTTCCTAGGGCGGGCGTAGGTTACTAACGAAAAGTCGTGAATAGTCAGTGGAACTAATTAAAATACGAAACTTCTTCTTTCTTTTCTGTTCCTGTTCTGTAAACTGTTGGGTGTGCAAAGCAATTCTCGATATTTTTTGATAAAATTCACATTTAATTAAAAAAAACTTCGTACAAAGCTAAATAACTGAATAAATGTTCAGCCATTTTTTTATCTGTGGTCTTTTGCCACTTGTCGAGCACCTTACGGATGTCCTTGCGGTGAAACCTATGTGATGGTGAAGGTTAAGCATTCATTGAGCCACTTTCGCCCATCTTCAACTATGGCGAACCGCTGATCTACTAAATAAGACTGCGTCGATCTGAACTAATGGTGACAGAGTAGTCTGGAGCATACGCCGCAAGGGGAAGATGTTCCCAGCCCAGTCGCAATACTCCTCAGGCTTAGAACTTAAATTAACTTTATGTCGAACTACTACTACTACTACTACTACTACTACTACTACTACTACTACTACTACTTTTACTACTACTGCTACTACTACTACTACTACTACTACTACTACTACTACTACTACTACTACTTCAATAATTCGAAGCATTTAAGAATTAAACGGAAATGTGCTAGAAAATCTATTGCGACACCGACGTTTTCAATGCCTCTGGTGATCACTCATAAGTGTGCGTGTGTTCATGATTTGTCATTGCAGACAATGGAGGATCTATAGTGAGGATGGCCAAAAAGTTCCCATTTGAAAGTGCGACTAATAATCCGCACTAGCAGGCAAAAAAAAATATAGTGCCGGAGAATTGAGTGTGGAGTCGGGTAGTGATCGCTTTCGAAATTTCTACCTACACTAAGTGTTCACATGTCAGTAAAGCATTCGATTTCAGCTATCTTTCTAGCAAATCGAACAAATTACGACAACAAGCAGACACGTAAACTCAAGAACTCCCGGTATTATTGGGATTATGACGAGACCTTGAAGAATGAAACATACAACATATGCTTCCGACTACAAGTGCAAAAGTGCAAGAAATTTTCATTTAGCTAAACATCTGCATTCTGAATAAAGAGGAGAGACCCTAACATATTTTCACTTTCTCAAGTGTGTTTGTGTGGAAATTTTAAAATTTAATTACTCTGCCACTTTTCTTCTGATAGTTTGTTACACACGCACATTTTCTACGATATCATTGAAAATACTCTTCCGTGCACCTGTGGTCGCATTTTACAGCAACGTTTAAGGCAGAGATTCTTAAACTTGGTTCGTCTCTCAAAGGCAGCAGCAATCGCTAATCTTTCAAGCGTCGCACACTTCATGGCGAATTTAAAATGCTGTGGATTATACGAATTTTTTCAAAACATGAAACACGAAATAAAGTTCGTATCGCATCAAGTCGATTATACATTTCACAAGCCTCTAAAAAAAGGTGCCGATGCTGTTCTTTTACAGTGCACTACCAAAGACTTGTCGCGACGCTCCCCTTCCCAGCGAAGATATCGTTTACCACGAAGAGAGAGAGAGAAATAAAAGAAAAAATTGCAATATAGCCCCCGGATGTAGATAACATCCTGACGGAGATCCAAAAGAAGGCAAAAAGTATATATGTCATGGAAGGATAAAAGCAAGCTGCCAAAGAATAAGTTCTTGCAGCCGTAACAAAATCTCCCTTGCTTCCTTTCTCCGTAACGCATTAAGACCACAACGCGTTGTATTCCATGGTTCGTAGCCGTGCAGCGCAATAGATTGCGCACAGCTGTTAAAGATACGAATTCGAATACGTTTGGAGAAGTGATGGGATTTCCACACCGAGTCACGTTGGCCATGGGTTTGCCGGCCCTTGGTTATGCGGCATGCAGTTTGGTAGAGCACTGCAATGCTGTTGCGGTAAAGAACTGTGAACTGTAGGCGGATTAGAGAGCGGTGATCCTGTTGTATGAGCATTATTAACTGGAAACGTCGCATTGGTTGAGGGAGCATGAATTATGGCAGTTGAAGAACTTGAAGAGGTGGGGTTTACGGTCGACGTACCACCAATTGTTGTTGTGTGTATAAACGACGTGAACGCTTACGAGCCGGTAACAAAAAACTGTTATTATCTGAACCACCAGCAGCAGCAGATTAGACGTCTTCAGTCTGTTATGGCTGCAGTGTAAACCGTCGCTTATTTGGTGTGTGGACTCGCATACCCTCAGTGTTAGGCAAGTCTATCCGGATACCTAAAAATTGCTGCTTCGGCTTGCCTTTAATTTCTTTCAGTGTGGATTGTTTGTCTGCGTAAACTAAGTCTTCTAGGCGGTCGTTTAAGCGCGAGGTGATGTCTTTAGGCGTTAATATTGATTTTGTCGTGATGTTGTGGATGGCCATGTTGAATAAGAAGAAGAGAGGATAGTGGATAGTCCTGAGGGGCCCCCCTACCCTATTGGGTAGGTGATTGTGTCTTCGTCTAGGTTGCGCTACTTGACATTGTTATGAAAGGCTTTGTTAAGAAATACAAGCCTTTCTGGTGTTCCCCTGCACCGAAGTGCTTTCCAGATTGTAGAATAGTGGAGCCTGTTGATGTGGTCGAAGCCGGATTTGTTGGGACGGAGGTTGTCGTCTTCGTTACGTCCAATTCTTTCATTCAAGACAGATCCTCTTTTTCTTTGGCATTTTAATGCCAACCAGTGATAGGCTTTCAAATGATTAAAATTCTCTTACTTAGAAAACTTTTATTATTTTTAATGGAAAAGTTTTTTTGCGCAAATTTCAAGATATTTTTGTACTGACTGCGATGCATGTGTGCATGTGTGCATGTGTGTATGAGGAAAACACACATGCAAAGGCATTGAAATAAATCATTAAATTGGTTATTGTAGTAAATATTAGAAAATTTATCGGGCTATTGCACCCGAATGCGAAGAAGCTCTGAGTAATTTACAGCAAATTCGGCTGACTTTGGATCGCACATGGACGCGATTGTATAAAAATGTTGTTCTTAATAATGCAAATAAGAAAAAAGAGAAAACATTTTGGGGCGGGGGGGGGGCTGTTTGTCTCCTCTCCCGTCACGGCCACTGAACAAACATTGTTTCACTTTATTAATAATTGCTTTTAAACAAATATTTATTAATAAATTTAAGTAAAATTTTAACTTAACTGCAAATAAAAAGTAAATGCGTTTTTTTTTTTGTTAACTTTAACTTGTTTACCACTTATGTGTTTAGTGTGTGTACCGATTACACGTAATTGTGGGTAAACAACGTAACGTGTATGGATGGATGTATGTGTCGTTAATTGATTAATTGATTTTTTATGTAATTTCGAAATTATTTCGTTAATTGTTAGTTTATTTTTGATTTATTTACCATTTTTTTATTTTGTTTTTCAAAGTTTTCTGTAATTTTTTCTTTTGTGGTTGTTGCGGTCACGGTAACTAATGTTGTTGTTATTGTTGTTGTTGTTGTATCCATTTTTTTCTATTACTATTCGGATTATTTGTTTTTTTTTTTCGAATTATTTAAAAATAATGAAAATTTTTTTTGTATTAAAAATAAATTAAAATTCGTATTGAAATTTCCGCACTCTACACACACAACGATTGCTTGATGAACTTCAACTGATTGCTGAGAAACCTATACACGGCTTTGATAACTTTGATAACCGAGAAAATCCACGCTTAATAAACAAATGTATGAAATAAAAGCCTCGCTATGTTGTCAACAGCGACAACAACAACAACAACAATTGTATGTCTGTGTGTGTATTGTGTTTTAATTAAATTCAAGACTTTGTAAAATGTTATTTTTGGCGATTTGTACACGCCGTCGATAATATCATAAATAAATAAATAAATAAATAAATAAATATTTTCAAAAATTTGATTTTGTTTATTGTTGTTTTGTTGTTTTGTTGTTTTATTGTTTTCTTGTTTTTTCCCAATTGCTTAACTTTACAACCGTGTTATTTATATGTTTATTATTTTATTATTACGTTTGTATATAATTGTAAATAATTCGGTGCGTGTAAAAGAATAAATGAAAAAAGTTCAACATGAAAACAAACGTACTTTGCAACCGTTCAATATTAACCTCCACTAGCTATACGACTGACTTATTATTGTTCTGTTCTTCCGATCCGAAAAGGAAAAATATAATAAATTAAATAATTTCCCCCCAAAAAAAAATAAGGAGAGCATGAGAGAGAGAGAGAGAGAGAGAGAGAGAGAGAGAGAGAATGAAGTGAATTTTTATAAGAACACCACCAGGTCGACCAGTGCGTCGTCTAAGAATTAATGAATTTCTTTCAAAAAGAGATAAATATTTCTAAATATATCATCAAAGCAAGTCTCATAAATAAAAAGCAATTAAATCTTTTGTTTATTATTAGCATTCGCCGAAAATTAAGCAATATTCGGCCAGTGGCGATCTCTCTTTGATATCAATCGAATCGTTTGCTTTCAAGGGAACGTCTGCTACCGGTCTGCTACTGCCATTCAAATATTATTTATTTCACCGAACGCGGTATTTAATGCGGGTCCGTCTAAACGTTATGAACAGAGCAGCTAACATGTCTAAGAGACGGACAAGTAGTAAAAAGTCATGTTCAGTTTGTGACGCATCTTTGACGCACTTCATCTCAAGCCGATGTTTGCGAACGATAAAGGTTTTCCTTCAACCTAGTCCGTGCACTTGTTTTTACTAATCCTTACGTATCTTGCCACACTGTGGGCCTTACTTCTGTTTAACAGAAGGTCATATTTTTAAGCGTCTAATCAAATTCAGATGCTTTTGCGTAAGGGGCCCCACATTGGGCCCCACTTTTCTGCAACGGAATAACGGCATTAGTCGCAACATAGTCGAAAGATCAGACGATCGGATAAACACACGTCTCACTGTACAACAAGTTAGCTCGGTAACAATGGCCGGGAGTCCACTTTTTATCCAACCTATTTTCCACAGACGGTTACACTCAAAAATAGCGGCGCAGAAACCCTAACGGAGGTAAACGGACGATTAAAACTTTTTATGGTCCCCTCCATATTTGCCGTATTAGACTCGTTGCCAGCATAAAATTAATTTTGATATTCGTCAGGTCTTGAAATTCCTTAGAGCAAGACCTGCACGAAAGATGGTCTCGAACAGTCCATTTAAAAACTAATACTTTGGCAGAAGATTAGACTTGGCCTTGACAGTAACATAGTCAGTGCATTAATCGTTAATCTGTTTTCTTTGGTTAGTTAGTTAGTCGGTCATTCTTCGCCCCACGAGGTGGATAGTTTCTATAACTCGATCTTAACAGCATTTCTTACGTTTGACCTCTTTTGCGTCTTTGCGTAAAATTGTTAGCTAACCTAAGCTGAATGCTTATCTTCGCCATTTCTGATGAGTTTCATAAGATCATCTTTTATGGAACTTGTTTTCGGGGCTTTTTTTGTTAAAATCGTGCTACACGATTTTTTTTTATCAATATTTTATTTAATGATTCCACGGTTGTCTTTAAAGTTTCTCTTTACCATTGAAATGGATTTGTTTTTAAAAAAGCGCAGCACTTATCAACCTTTTTGCAAAAGACTTCTTTTTCATTATACCCTTTTTTCCCCTACACTTTCCCCTACACTTTCGAGCCGGCTGTCTGTCTCAACAAGTGCTTTGTCGTATTTAATCTCTACAGAATGACTTTAAAATCGCCTAAATCGACCAGCGCTCCCAGTCTATTTCAATATAGTTCGAAATTCAATAGTAATTGAAAGCATTTGACAGATGCTTCGCCTTGTGCTTACGTTGTTCACGTTGTTTCTGATCGATTTTCTCAAATGGAATGAAATGCAAAAAAAAAAAAGCATACATAAGAGCACTCGCTGCGCAACTGCTTATCTCTCTTACCTTATTTTCACCATCGCTATCTCTATTACGTTTATAAAATGTTGTTGTGGTTGTTGTTGCTGTTGCTGTTCTTTGAGCTGCTGCTCTCATCATTAACTGACTGCTATAGTCGGTAATAAATTGTGAATTTATCATCTTATCATACTGACTCATTTTATTATGTGTTATGTCATCAACACCGATTTCAGAGAGAAACACGATCCTGCAAACATTTTAGAAAGCAAACAATGTTTTCCTTAAATTTTGCATAAATTCACAACAATTGTAAGCGTATAGTAAAACAACAAAAAAAAGAAAAGAGAATAATGGATAAATAAATAAATAAATTATAAGTAAAATTTGTTTAAATCTTGCATGTAAACAACTATTGTTGTTGTTATTGTTGTTTGTACAAGGAATTGAAAATTTGAGAATTCGAAAGCAAAACAGTCTGACATTGACACCTTTATAGGCAATTGAATTTGCACTTCGCTAAAGTATACAACAACAAATGTAAATATTAGCAAATAAAAAATTAGAAAAATACAGTTTTGGTCGCATTGCAGACACCCCCCTTGATTCGCAATAAATATCGAAGAAGTTCACTTTATCGCATATTTACTGCCATCGTGTAATGAATGAAGTGAAGAGAGATCGGTGAAGACCTTTTTTTTTATACAAATATTCATTCGCTTCGGATATTAGGCTGGAAACAAGCGATTAAACGAGCTGAATAGCCGAGTAGGTGAGAACCTAGCGAGTGACCACGTCAGTCTTCAGTCAGGGGGCATAGTTTTCGTTGGTCGCCATATTAAAAGACAAAAAAAAAAAAAAATAGAAAGCAATAAATTAAGTAACTTCTCGACTCACATCTAGAGGGCCAGAATTTTCTTAATCCATTTCATTCCATCCTAGAACATGAATATTCATTCATACGAGTAACGTTTAAAGTCGAGGAAATTGCTTATTTCAATAAGTGCGTGTGCGTGTGTGCATATATGTGTGTGGTTGTGTTATTGATCAGCTTAATATGACGAGCGGATTTATCAAGATGATCGCTCCTCAGCAATATTGCTCTGTCACTACTCTTACTTACTTATACTTACTTTGTAGGCCAACAAGCAGATCTAACTCGCGTTACTTTGCTCAAGAATATGCAGACTTAACGACTGTGCAAATATGCTAATTTAAAAAGTAGGGTGACCCAATCAACAGTGGCTTTATAACACAGACAAAAGACTTACGATCGAACTCTTTGTGTTTCTGCTTCAAAGACAAGGCAAACCGACCTAATTCATCCTAAACTCAAGTTTAAAAAAATTAAACTTTTTTTATATATGCATATAGTAACCGTATCAACACGGATTTAAAAATAAAAATAACTAACTTTTTTCTCTTTNTTTTTTTTTTTTTTTTTTGTAAACAATAAACGCAATGCACGAAACATTTTAAAATTATTCGTATTATGATAAAGTTGAGATAAACTAATGTATAAAAATAAAAAGAATAGAAATGGAAATGAAATGCAACAACAAAATTATTAACGAAATGTTGTTTTTTAAATAAGCGCACAGTAACACGAGCACGACAAAGTGTTTTAAACGCAATTGAATGCACATTCGCCGCAAACTTAGACTCAAGCAAGGAAATAAGTCGATCGAACCTAGAAAGTCTCTGAGCTTTCTTTTCTTTCTCTTGAACATTAGCTTTCAAATGTGAAGTCAATAGCTTATTATTGTTCCTTCGTCAATGCTAACGGATCTTTAAAAATAATTTCTTATTCTTTGTTCTTTTGGTTTTCTCTTCTCTGGCGTACAAGCACGTGAGGGCGAAAGATAAATAATTGTTCTTGAGAATATACAGAATTTACAGACAGGGGAAGCGGAGAAAGCACTTTTGAAATGGAAGTAATTTTTAATCTGCTCGTGAAATCAGTGGTGTGTAAAGAAAGCAAGGCCGTCGTTTCGTTTCGTTAAAAAGGTGGTCCAGAAGTTTCAGCGATCCGCATGTAACAAAGGGCTTCTAGCCCTAGTTGGGAATGGATCTGCTATTGGGTCACCCATCAATCACCATAATTGTGTCAATATGATTGCAGTAATCCAAAAACAATGCAATCCAGCGGGATACCTTACCTCCGTACGGACATCGGCTATATCTGATCGATCGATTTACTTAATCTTGAAAGATCTAGAAGATTGAGCCTAAGAATAGGCTTTTTAGTGCAACTTACTCGAGGAAATATTTCGTCGTCATTCCGGCTCATTACGCATGACTTTGACTTTGACATTCCGTGTGAGAGAAGTCGCAAGGAAAATTTCTTCCTCTATGAGTTTTTCGTTTCCTTTCCACATGTTAAGCAAACAAAGCAATGAAGTTTTTTTTGTCTTTCTTTTCAATAGACGATTCCAGTGATTATGTGAAATCGTTGTTGCTTGACTTATGCCATTAAGACTGCGGGCCTATGCAGTTGAGCTCCTCATAAGAGGAGCTCTCACGATATCAACCATTGCATTATAGTTTTCTATTGATGCTTTTTGTCTCCTGTTCAATCGTTCACCGTGACGTAAAAGGGGCCCTTCACTTTGGAAGCGCGTATTATATACTAGACCTAATTTCTCCTTTTCACCGTCTCCGCTATTAATACTAGACGAACTTTATTATCAGTTCCTAATTCTTTTTTTTCTTTTCTCTCAATATTATTATTGAGAAATTATCAAATTAATTACCTGGCACTACTTCAAATTGAATTTTTTTAATTAAGTTGGGAGAAATGGAGTTCGATCGTATTATAGACCTGAACATCATCTTTCTCTACACACTTTGCATAGCCCATCTAAGTGGTTTCTCCTTAAAACGTTAGTTTGTATTGGCGTATAGGCAGACGTACAAACCATCCGCTTAAAAGATTTACTATTTTTGCTTCAGAACAAGTCGAGTGGGACATGCCCCGCCGTTAAATAGCCTACACCATCCTTCGGCTAATCATATGATGACTTTTCAACATATAAGGTGTCATATGGAAAGTTGTCGAAAAAGTGGCCCGATCCGAACCCTTTTTTAATAATGCTCTTCCTGGGGCCAAGAAACACACCAGTGTACCAAATTTCAAAGGTTGCCACCTGTAGATTAGCGGCAAGAAGCCTACAAAGACAGGCAGGTAGAAAACTTTTAATCGATTCCGAAATGATTCGGAATGGATCGGTATACTAGAACCAAAAAACACACCAGTGTACCAAATTTCAAAGGTTGCCACCTGTAGATATAGAGGCAAGAAGCCTACAAAGACAGGCAGGTAGACAACCTTTAATCGATTCCGAAATGATTCTGAATAGATCGGTGTACTAGAAGGTGGGTCAATCTCGAGTCCTTCTGGATATTGCACACACAAGTGCACAAAGTTAATATAATGAAGCCTTGTCTTTTTTGCAAATGCATTGCGAATTGTCCTACGGTCCTTAAATTGTCATGCATTCATTTATTGAAAGCGCTGCAAGTACTTTCTAGAACTTGCAGTAGGAAGTGTCTTCAACTGACCTATCAAATGCTTTTTTTTTTCAAAATATTATCGTATCTAATAATCGAGCTATCGCCTAAAAAAGTTTATTCTAATCGAACCAAAGACCAAACAAAAAACATGCTTGAAGTGGATAACCAATACCCACTGGTAAGCATCTAATGAAAGTCTCTGTTACACATATTTGAGTCGATTGAATGTTTGTTTGCAGCTTTAAAAATCGGTAAGACGTGAAATGTGAAAGAAAAGCAAAGTTAGCAAATAATTAACATTTGTTTCCTAACGCTGAGAAAACGTGCTTAGTTTCTTCGCAATCCTGTTGAATTCAGTTAGATCCGGATTTTTTTATTAGAAATTTTTTCCATTTCAATTGACGCAGATGCTGTTTTTTAGTTTGCACGGAACAGCATAAACAATACTTTGCACAGAATGACAAGCGGAATGACGGACGGGCCGCACAGCTGTGATGGAGTGAGTGAGAGATGTGCGGTATGCAAACCTACTGATAAAAGCAGCAAGAGAGAATATTGTCTCGGAACGAATAGTCGACACCTGCCATCAAGTGGACAGCATTTATATCACTGTGCAATTGTTAATGGGAAATATATGCACGAAAGCTTTCCGAAATTTTTCGCGGTTTTTTTTCCAGTTATGAAATTTTCTTTTTTTTTAATTTTGCTTAAAAGCTACAAAAAAGAATGCTGAGATTAGGCAAAGTTTAGAACGTACGTATGGATGGACATTAGATTAATTCGAAATTCCGAAATTGACAAAAATTTTCATATGTATTTTCAAGTGTTACGAGAAGAACAACTCAGTTAATATACCTTCTGCTTGTTTCGTTGAAAGGTACAAAAAAATTGAATGAAAGCCAAAAATAAACAAAATTAGAGAGAATAAAACGAAATCAGTAGCAGCGATTAAATTGAGAGAATATTCGTAATTAATTTGAGGAGGGAAAGAAAGCGATTTAATGATTGATTAGGCAATAATCCACGTGTACATAAATGCACAAAATGTTTGCATAATAAATTCACTTATTTTTCGTTTCGTTTTTTTTTTTTTTTGATATTTTCTTCCCATATATATCGTTCACACTTACTATAAATTATTATGTATTTTGGAGAATTTCGAATTCTCGTTTTCAATTAAATATTAGTTTTAAATTACTTTCGCTATCTATTTATAAACTTAATAATAAAAGTTTGCTTCTTTTCATTTCAATTTCAATTTCAATTTTCTAATTTTTCATTTTCCTTTCCTTTCCTTTGCTTTTTTTTTTTTTGTTCTTTTGCAAAATAAATTTCTTCACTAGTGCAGCACACTTGCTTTGTATTATTTATTAAATTGCACTCGTCTCGTACGATTTTTTTTGTATGAACTGAGCATATGCAGCGATAGACAACTAATGAACTAACGAAAGAAAAAATATGAATTTATTTCAATTATTTAGAATCAGAATCGGAATCGGAATCGAGACGAAATCATTCTCGCATTCTCCTCTTCTTGCTTTTTTTTCTTCAATTAGAATCTGTGCATAATTAATACAAACGTGAAAACATGCACATATGTTGTCGTTCGGTGCATGCATGTGTATGCGTGCTCATCTCTATAAACAGATTGTTGTTAATTTGTATTTTGAACAAGAAATTGAAATACAAAAAGAAGTTTTTTTTTGTTTTTTATGGTAAAAAAATAACAACTATTAGAACACAATTGTATTAAAAATTTCCTTTGTCGCCCAACAGCCAAAAGCCAAAAAAACTAACGGCATAAAGAGAAATATTTTAAGAGAGAGAGAGAGAGAACTCTTTCTTTATTACATTACAAGAGAATGTATAATGAAATCAAGTGAAATGAAGCATTCGCTTGTTCGACAAAGCTTCAATGAATTGCCAACAGTTACGCCATCTAGTGAATGATATTAAACGAACAATTGCTTTATTTGTGCTTCATTAGCTTTGCATCAAAAACATGATATATTATAAGACGGAACATTTCACTAGCAGTACTTACGCAACAACTTCTTCATATGCGACTTCACGGTATCCTACGTATGATTCGAGCACACTAGCGCAGGCAAAGCATCTTTGTCAGATAATTTTAGTACAAATTCAAAGTCTGTTCGTCTTTCACACAATTACTTGAGACTTCATTTGATCATCTAATCAATTTGCTTTTCAAATGCGATTAAGAAAAATTGCCCCTAGCGAGTGCGCTTTCTATCAACTTTGGCTTATTATTTGGTTGCGTCGACGTAGCACTATCCCACCATCCCGTTCATTCATATATCTACATATAAATAGAGGCTACAAATACATTGGAAATCGTTTTCTTCTTTAATTCCTCCCTAGGAAATCCGTCTTAAATCGTTTTGCCCTTTAACTGTATCGCAACATATTTTTTTCGCGTGTTCAGCAAACTCCAACACGGTTTAGAAATTTTTTTTAAACCGCATCAGTTATATTCAAAGAATCCTGCTTAATAAGAACTTACTTGCATTTCTCCATTTGTGGGAAACTGTGCCACAATTTTCCACATTTAATAAACAAACTGAGGTGTTCTTAACACACTCAAGTACAGGTTCCTGAACACACACTTTACATATCGTTTATACAAAAGCAAGTGATACGTGGGTTTATGTTGTTGTTAATGACTTGACTAACATGTGAAAATTTA
>KK502627.1:346303-384874 GCA_000688735.1 Glossina austeni
ATATATATATATATATATATATATATATATATGTAAATTAAATTCAGAAAAGATGGCAAAGCTTTAAAAATTATACAATCGGAAGAAAAAATTTCTTTAAACACAAAGTGGATTTCAACTAAACGACAAAAGAATTAAATGATGCGTCTATGGTGTGAAGGACCTTATAAAACACGTTTCCTTAATAATATACGTTTAATAGCATATACAGATATATATTTATACATATATATATATATCCTATGTATGAGATGAGGAGCACGTATATGGTGAAGCGATGCATACAAAAAGAGATAATTTCTTACAGAATTTTGATGATTATCGGGCAAGAAATTACCCTAAAGCATAATTGAGCTATTCAATTATGTGTTTAAGGTGGAAGAAGAAGAAGAAGAAGACAAAGAAGAAGACAAAGAAGATGAAAAAGGAGAGCAAAGTCGAAAATATAATATTAAGACCTCAACCAGAGGAGCTCCACAAAACCAAGTTATACTACGCTACAGTAGTTGATAGACGACGATTCATTCGCACATCCGGCGAGGCTTAGGCTTAAAGAGGTGTCGTTGAAATTTTTTTACTTACTTGCCGCCAAAAAATATTTAGATATTTATTCACATATATATTATTTTTCAATCTTAAAATATTCCTAAAATCTCTTGACTTTATTTTATTGAAAGATAAGGTCTCGATTTCTCTTCAAACCTCTTTTTGACTTTTTGGAGTGAATGAAGTGTGCAAACGAAAACCCTAATTGTTGTTGTTAATTGGAGGTAAGAAAAGTGCTTTGTATCCTCTTTCAACTCTCTCAAACGCCTGCGGTTGTTCTCTCAATCAATTCAATCAATTTCTGCTGTTCCGGTCTACATATGTGTGAAGAAGAATTATTTATACTTATTTTCCTTTTTTTTTTTTTTTTTTTTTTTTTTTTTTAAACTTTTCCTACTGCGCGTCGTTCTTAGCCCATCTCACGCATGTTTTTAATATGTCTGTAGAGCGGTGTATGCTTTTCGTTTTGTAATTAATTGTTGTTGTAGTTGATAGAGTTTTGCTTTTCATTTTCAATCCTCTTCTTTTTTTCTTTTTTTCTTTTTTGTTTTTTTTTTTTTATTGTTTTGCATAACTGAATAAATGTTTGCTGTTTTTGTGTTTTTTTTTTTTTTAGATATTTTTTATTATTATTATTATATTATTATTAATATTAATATTTTAAATTTTTCTTCTTCTATATCATCTTGTTTTCCATATTGTGTAGTATTTCTTTTTTTATTTGTATTTGTTTAAAGAGCGTTTCCAATATGTTGTTGGTTGTTGGTTGTTGTTGTTGTTGCTGCTGTTGTTGTTGCTGTTGTAGTTGCTGTTGTTGTAGTTTGCTATTGTTTATGTTGTTGTTGTTGTTGCAGTTGTTGATGTTTTTAAAATAGTAGCAAAATCCTGCTTCATTACAAAACTGTTCATGCTATTGTTGCTGGTTTTGTTGTTGTTGTTGCTGCTGTCGTATAAATAGTTATAGATGTTAAAACTATTCATTTCTGCTGCTGCTGCTGCTGCTGCTGCTGCTGCGGCGGCGGCGGCAGTTGCTGCATTTACTGCTTTTCCTATTGTTTTTATTGTTGACGACAATAATAATAATAATAAGTATGACAACGACGACGACGACAACGACGACGGATCAATTTTACAAACTGGAACGCATCACATAGCATACTTTCTGGTCCACTCTCGTGCCAATTCATTATATTTTTCCCGATCAGTTTTATATATTCTTGCAATCTCTGGTACCAACGGATCATCTGGATTCGGATCACAGAGTAGAGAGCAAATTGATAATAAAACTGCAAAATTAAATTGAAAATTTTCATTTAATTCATTTAATTATTTTATTAATAATGCTTGGAAAAAAGAATATTAAAAATTTTATATCCATCTATACCTTTTGATATAGTAAGTGCTGGCGACCATTGAGATCTTAATATATCGAGACAAATCGAACCGTTGCTGTTAATGTTTGGATGGTATATACGCGTTGTAAAAGCCACTTTAGGCGGTTTGAATGGATAATCTGTCGGAAAATGAATTGTTAAGAAAAACACACCACCTTGATACGGGCTGTCAGGCTGAAACGACATACATAATAATAAAAAAAAAAAATCCATTTTAATTATAAAAAAAAAAAAAAAAAAAAAAAAAAAGCGCATTTGTTTTCTTCTTCCACTATCTGAAATTCTTTATTATCGCAAAACTTTCTACACGACGCGATCCATCCAACAATGGATGAGTCAACTAAATGCAAAAAATGTCTCTTACCGGTCCCATTATTGTTGCCTGCCAGTGAAATACTGTAAAGACAAGAAAAAAAAAAAATTAAAAAGATTTCATTAACGATTTCGATATCAACATAATGCTCTTCATATTACATATCGGGTGGGCTTCGGAACAAATACATCAATTTATCAGAAAGCCTATAACGCTATTGCATTTCCAAAAATATTGTTTAGCAAGTAAACCCTGCTTTGCAGATTATCTGACTGAATTTATCAAAAATTATTTCATTTATTATACGCTACACCACTAGTGATAGATAGAAGGTGAAGTGAATCTGGACCTTAGGTATGTCTTAGAAATAGATGCAACAATTGATTTTTCCGAGCCAGTTTTACAACGTAATACAACGGGCCTAGAAAACATATGGAGAACTTTCATATTATTCCGCTTAAATATAATTTAAAGCGTGTAAAAATTTGTCCACAACACAAATGGAGTTTCTAAAGGTCATATCTAAATGAAAGATACCTTGGCCCACAAAAGTAAAAACATTAAAGCATTTAAAAAAACTAACACATAACATAAAAAACTACCGCAGTCTGCACACAACCACCTTACAAATGTTTTGCCTAAAAGTATATTAGTTGATGAGGTGCACGTGTAGTTGATTGGAATGATTGTAAGAGAGCAACCATTAAGTGGCGCTATTGAATGTTACCAACAATTACAAGAATCGCAATATTTACGATTCTGCCTTTAAGTACCGTGCCAAAGGTTTTGCGGTGTATTCGAAGGCCACTGCATATGCAATCTACCGATCATTAAGTCCCGGAATTAAATGAACAAAAAAAAAAATTTATTCATTCAAGAGTAATGCAATCATTCCAACGCTTCAATGTCCTTTTTATAGAACGTTCTCTGCAGTCTTTAAAAATATGCTTCAGCTTTCCCAATGACCTCATCGCCAAATCCCGCTCTTTCTCCTTGCAACAATAGCCTTTTGAAATTTCCAAGCAAGTTTTTGGCGGACAAGATATTTGGCTCAAGGAAATTAATTCTTTGATTTGTGGCGCACGTGTCTCACTGTGAGTAGGCAAAGAGCCTTTTGGAAAAATATATTTCTTAGGACCAAATTTTCCTGCGATCTAGTGAAAACAGGGGGGTGTGCCAGCAATCTCTCATAGCTTCACCTTGCAATTATAGCGAACAATTCTATCCTATCCTGTCCTATAAAATGCTCATCGCGTTTAGCATCTTCAGTGTCCGTACGACCTCACTTCAAAAATGGCGTAAAATTGTGAAAGACGTCTTCTGACATTTATACACAAGTCCCGGGAATTGTTGATCGATATGTGAAGTGCACATGCGGGCTAAGTACATGCAAAATATACTATTTACTACGACACAATTTATATCGCTTTTAATATAAATAGAAATAATACGTATATCGAATGTTATGTGCGCGTAACCGACAGCGGTAAGTTTTGCTTTCGTGATTGCTAGTAAGGCAGAGTTTCTTAAATGCTCTCAGGTGAGAAATAATCTTTTTAGGAGCCAAAGAAGAAAGAAGTAAGTAAGAAATAATGCGCGCGCTGTCATATGAGAAGCACTGAGGTCTGGAGAAGGCCAACAGCTTTTAATGTTACGTCACTTTACGTTACAAAAAAGAATACAAGGCTTTGCGCAAAGGAAATGTTAATGTCTTTTGTTATAATATTCTAACACTATGCTCGGGATAATAGATTTGGCATCCTGGTGTTCCAAATCAGGCTCCGAGCAAATCAGGCTCCTCTACAGACTAATCAATAAGCTCTTTGCGATGGAGTTTAATAACACATGTGTGGAACGTGAAGAAGCAAATCATCTATTCAGATTCTTTTATGTACGTCCTAAAGTCCTTGTTAACACTTGTCATCAAAGGAGGTGTTCAACAGTTTGCACCGCCAAGAAGCGAAACACACAACAAGCCCTGCATATAGTTCTAGTGTTGCATGGTATCACACGGATAAATAAATTTTTATTTCCAGCCGAATCGTTATCTCCATACGATACCACCTATCCGTGTAACACAGCGATGGTTAGCAGCCATTCGGGAAAGGGGGAGGGGAGACAACGAGCGGTCGCGATCTGCCAATAATTTAGGACAATTTTTTTTCTTATTGTACCTTTGGGGAAATTCATAGGTAGCAGATTTACTATTCCGCAGCAGCAGTAGTAGTTACAAAGAAAGACTAGACTGGCTCTCCGATATCACTTGCCTTGTCTAGCGGTGACTTCATAATGTTTTCCTTGGAATACGGATTACACAAGGAACGGAACAGCTTACGAAACGAAATCCGAAAGTTTCAGTACAAGATCTGCTAATTGCTATATTACTAGGATTGATTATGTCCATCTTTCAATCATTTGTATAACGGAGCAAGGAATAAAGGGAACAAGACTCCTCGACTGACTACTGGCGCTGTTAGTTAAACTACGAATTTCGTGCTCTGCAAACGTTAAGTTAAACTGCATTGAAAATCTTTGCCTTGATTTCATATACATTTCTAGATACGTAAGATTAAATGTGTGTGTAATCATAAAACAACAACTTACAATCATCTCCTACTGGACCAGCTGAACATTGCGCAGGTGGATCTCTGCCCAAATCTTGTAATTCCTGTAAATAAAAATAATTGTAAAAAAATTAAAGTTACTNAGGCATTTCTTCTATTACGTGACAGGATTATTTTACTCTTCTCTCGCCATCCTTTGACGAACTCCCATCTACAACTTTCTACTGAGAAAAATGATGCCTTAGGATTCCTTAATATCTTCGGCGATCATCTCTCTCATGTACTCTTACACAAAACGTATTATTCGTAGCGGTCTTATCTCAAGAAAAGAAAGGACTTAAATATCCTCTTAATGAAGAAAAAGTGAAAAGCTGAAGAGAAGTGAAGTGAAAAAGGGGCTAAATCCGCTCACGGAGAATGGAAAGTTCGGGCTACAGCTGCCATTAGATGACTGGTCTTAATGTGAAAATTGTTAGAGGGCGAGGGAGTGTACGATGATGATGTAAATAAAAATGTAATTTCGTGACATGCAAGTTGTCCATGCATATAATTCGTTTAGTATCGTCTGCCTATCTTTATATTATAAATATGATCAAGCAGAGAACACATTACTTTCTTTCACAAAAGTATCGGGGCGCAATTAAAATGCTATAATATATCTCCGCCGATCTCGATTTAACATTCATCCTAAGTGATATCATATACTCTCTCGCTCTCGCGTAGGAGTCGAGTCATCTTGGCAGTTCCAATAAAAAATATCTTTTAAAAAAACCAAAGTGTGTAACTCGGCCTTGAATTTCTCTCTCTCTCTCTTTTCTTTCGAGCAAGCAAGCTATACTTCATCCGCAGGGGGGGTCGGTCTATTTTTTTCGGTCTATTTTTTTTACTATGATCGCTCTGTGCACAACAAATCTAGCTGAAGCTTTTCTAGAGGTTATCTATAAAATCAACAGATTTCCTTCCCTGGTGAAGGCTTACTAAGTTTCTACTTTGGCTTGCTATTGCGCTAATGATGATGGTGCGCTCATGCGAATCGATGAATATAGAAAGCGGAAACCGGGCGCATACATGGTCAACGGATATATGGACATATGAGAAATGTATAGCAAAATATTATTTCAATTACAATCTATGGCGGATAAGGTGATCGGAAATTTTATTACAAATTATTTGCTAGAGCCGGCAATCGCTTGAGTTTAAGAACGATTTTGATTGACATGCCCACGCCCACAACTAATTAACAAAATTATTTGCAATTTTCATTTACTGACTCATAGAGCAACCAACAAAACAAATATATTGAATAGTCGGCCCAAAGCGCGTAGACGACTTTTGTTTCTTACTTGTTTTTTGCTTACACAAGTTTTATAATATGATTGAAAAAGAGTTTGTAAGAGCATTGAATATATTTAATGTTTATTTTTAATTGAAAAAAAAAAAAAAAGAAGAAAAGAATTAATCAATAAAAATTAAATTTGTTGTTGTTCTTGTTCTTGTTGAATTTTATTATTTGTTGTTTAGAAAAAAAGAAAAATGAATAATTTTTATAAATACATATCATTATTTAATAATTTCATAGATTGTAATATAAGAAGGCGCCTATATTTCTATAAAAACGATAAAAACTATTTCTCTTAAGTAAAATAACAAAAAAAAAAAAAAAAAAAAAAATATATATATATATATATATATATATATATATATANACATATGACCACGCATTTATTATTCAAAAAAAAAAAAAAAAAAAAAACATCTGATGACATCAAATCAAATTTTCATATCCCGCCTGTCTGGCATTGCATTATATATATATATGTGTGTACACATATTTAAAAAAAAAAAAAAAAAAAAAAAATTATATATCGAAGCATATACACACACCGACATGTGTATTAACGCATTCAGTCCGTGTGTACATAAAAAAGTGTGCCTCATGAGCACAGATGTGTATGTAAAATAAAAATATAAGGAAGAGATATCAAAAAATTACATACATATGGCCAAGAATAGAAAGACCGACGTTTAAGACAGCGTCAGACAGGAATAATATAAAAACAACGACCACAATAATTACAATATTAAGACTAAAATGCAACACATATTTACATTATATTCCATTAATATATTATATATATATATATATATATATATATATATTACTATATATATATCTATGTATGCATTACTATGCACGCATATGTGTATTTAAATGCCTTTAAGTAAAAATAATTTAAAAACAAATGAAATAATAATTAAAACTAAACAAATGATTGCATAAAAACTTGAACATTAAACAATTACTAAAAAAAAATTCATGTTTTTGTTGTTTTTGTCTAATACAATTAGCAATTAAAATTAATGTTATGCTCTATAATAAACAAAAAAAAAAAGAAAAAAAAAGAAAAAAGCATTACAACAAATAATAAATAATTAACGCCAGCAGCTAATGAAAAAAAAAAAAGAAAAAAAAAGAAAAAAGCATTACAACAAATAATAAATAATTAACGCCAGCAGCTAATGAAAATAAATGAATTAACGAATACATATTAAGCAAACTTGATAACAATCTCGTACGAGTTGAATGAAAAAAATCCAAAAGAAGAGGAAACTAATGCGTTTTCTTCTTTTTTTTTTTTTTTTTCTATGTATTAAGTAATTTGACCGAAATTAGATAATGATTACATTGGAAGGCAGATAATTCCCCATTATCTCAAATGTCTGTTGCCAATGAAATAAGTCATTGCCAGTTAGTTAGTCGGTAAAGTAAGTCATTAGCAATGTTATTAATTATACAGAAAAAAAAAAAACCTGTTGCAATCAAAGCGAGAGAAGATTTTATTCGCAACTTTTCCCTCCTTGCTTTTTATAAGAAGCTTTACTTTACACTTAAAACGACATGTCTTTCCTTACTTCGATTTAATGCGATAAGAAAGATCAAAGAGGTGTTTCCAATTAGTTATCTATCGTATGTGATGCAAGCGATGCAATATTCTAACTAGAAAATAAGATGAACTTTTTCATTTACACTTCTTCTTGAATACTAAGAAGTCTCATAAAGATATTTTTCTACTTTTTGTGTTGCTGCGATTCTTTGACATCTATGTACCGTTCCATGTCAATCTACTACTAAAAACCCATACTTGTTTTGCCAAAAATGGGTTTTTCGATTTCCCACCATGTCTGTGAAGCAATGACCTCAAGAAGAGCTTTATTCCGACAAATGACAGTTGAAGCTACGCATCGTTTTTCAATAATCTACTCATTAAAAATAGAGATGACGATGAGTACATTTTTGCAAGAACAAACCACACCTTCATTTGTTAGTGAAATTGAAGGAAATTATCTGCATCTGATCTCTAAGCTCTATTCGAATTCGCCCGCCTGTAATCTATAAAATACCGCGATGAACGAATAAAGCTCGGAATATGTCTCGGCTATGTGTCGACATTGTATTCTTTGCACAAACTCCTCCGTCGACACTTTATTACTTGAAATTAATAACGAGTTAGTGGTAAAAAAAAAAAAAAAATTCGGACTGCGAGGAGTTAATATTAATGTCAGCAGTTGGCTAAACTCAAATTTTAGTCAAATTTTTTGGTGAAATGACCCGTAAGAAAAAGGTCCATTGATTCCATTCCATTGAGTCCCACCTCGTAACTTAAGTGGAATAAAGCAATTTTCCGTTATTCGGTAATAATTTTACCCTTCGGAATAATTGGTCTCTATATGGAATGGATATAAAGCACACACAATAATAGAGCGAACAGACGACGGCAATGGCTTTCGAATTTATGCACATATATCTATATACATATGTGTTTGTGTTTGTATTAGCTGCTATCATAGCGTAATGTTGTCGTCAAATCGTAATAAAAAAACAACAGTTACAAGCAAAAGCTGCTCGTAGTAGTAGTAGTAGAGCACAAGGAATTACATAATATTAATAAGACTAATGAGTTGACTTTTAACCTTCAGATTTTTGCTAATTAAGGGATATTTAATTCATCCTTGAACTTGTGTCTGTCTATTCTAATTGTCCTTTATTTGACAATTTTAAAAAATAGTTCATATAATCGATTTATTCAATATTTTCATTCTAATATTAAACATAATTAAGTCTTGAAAAGTATTTTTATCTTCAGTTGTTTTTGTTGCTTTAAGTTTGAGCTCGACATTACAGAAAGACGTAACATAACTGTCAGAACAGTTGCGAAATGTTTTGGTTCTCTTAGCGAGCATTAAATGAAAAGCAACTGTTAGTTTTCCCTTTTGTTTACATATATATGGTAGAGAGAAGGCTCGATGATTTCGCTTTCTTCAATTTCTTTCTTTTCAATATTAATCGGGTCGTATAAACAGTTTTCGGATTTTATCGATTTTAGGCGAGAAATTCAGAATAAAAAAAAAATAAATATCCGTCAACGGCACTTGTCCCGATGTACCGTTTCGTTAAAACGTTGACGACACCTGCCATTAATAAATTTCCTTGCTTCGTTTTTTATCACTTAGGTACAGACAGACGACACTTCGATCCGACTGTCGATCCCTTAATACGGGTCGCAGTGTATAGAAAATTGGTTTTCGCCTTCTTTCCAACGAAGCTTGAAACTATTCTACAAAATAATCTTCTTGCCATGCAAATGTAAATCAAGTTTTGCTTAGTTAAAAAAGTTGAACGTATTGATTATAGTTAAGACAAAATCATAAACTTACAAATGTGTAATGAAAATGTTTGAAAAAAAAAAAAAAAAAACATCTGCAAGCAGCATTTCGTTGGTTTGGCATGGAAGCCAGATGCATTCATATGTAAGCGTTTCTACTGGCAAAAGCAACTATGAATCATGCATCCCCCCCATCACTCCCAGACCATTAAAACAAATAAAGACACAATGATAATGAAAGAAAAAATCAGAGATTATCGTCAAAAGCTTTTCAGTGCCAAACAACAGCGATTGTAAAAAGAATAAAAGAGAAAAATTATTATTAATATATAAGACTTTAATACAAAATACAAATAAATATAAAAAAATATTTAACAATATATACGATTTGGAATAATACGTTCATTAAGGATGAAATAACAAGAAGCAAATAAAACAAACACGAAAACCAAATTGTCCTGCCCTTGTAATACAAACAGACAGAAGAGACAGTGGCCGCCATCGTATTCAAAATCGGTGTAATCTTGACCGTCCCTCGCGCGAAATACAACATACCACTCGATGGCTTCATGTCTGTAGGAATTTGGAGCAAAAAAAACTTTGCTCTCTTCAATCGAAGATCTCAAGGACCACTCCCTCAATAGCCAAAAACCGAATTCATATATACCTCTACAATAAGCAAGATAGTAAGATGACTTTTTTTAACTTCCTGTTTCAATTTATGTTACACTAAAATATCGGACGGGGGTGAGCTCGCAACCGAGATATAATTTGTACTCTTAAGTTCTATAGGAACTGGCGAGCTTCTGCTTTTCGTACTTGCAAATTGAGATCCATCGACATTAAAAAGCAAGTTCTCTTTAACAGTACTCCGTCCGTTTGGTTAAAACCAAATTATTATTAAAATCATTAATACGCTATTGCTTTTTAAATTAATATCAATTTGCGATCATCGAAGTTCGACACGCTCGACCTGAATGAAAAAGACATTATTATTATTATTCAACCATATTTATATGAGATGAAAACTCAAGGAGACTGAAAGCGGCCCTTTAAGTATCCTCTATCCTACTCTATGATTAAACGTCAAGCTGTAAAAAAGAGTTGCGGTAAAACAAGCCAGATAATTATTACAAATTTCAAGTGAGTACCACAACTTGACGTCAAAGTTAATGGAAGTCTCATCTACACAATAATATCGGGCTCCTACACAGGAGTTGCGATAATTTGTCGATCTGCCTTCTATAAACGAAATATATCGCTTATATATATATCACTATGTATGTACGTATTGTGTTAACAAAATAAACTATTGAGCTGCTAAATGATGAAAATGTGGTGCATGAGAAGAAGAGAAACTAAACAAAGCAAGAGTTTATTTACTTCCAAAGATTCTTTAAGTGGTGTTTGGAATTCTTACATCAAAATAGAAGATGAATTCTTGAAGAGGCAGCAGTAAAGTACAAGTGTACAGCACTACCACCACCGATAGAAATTGCTCCTTGTATCTGGACGTACCTTTGATTACGAACTTGCAATATAATGACCGAAGGAGAACATAACAGGAAAACAGGAAAAGTAAAATACAACGAACTTGCGCTGAACTGCAAGACCCCAAAAGAAAAAAAAAAAAAGGGTAACTAAGAAAACTACCTCTTGAAAGCAAATAGTAGACACATCGCTTCGATTTGTTACGTCATATGTCGCACAAATTACCAATTCATTCACATTAGATTTGTGTATACATATATATATAAAGAAGGTTGCTTTCAATTAACTTTCATCGCGCAGTAAGGATGTAAGGTCATCACCGTCATTTATTGAACAAATTATAAAGATTCAAATGATTTTAAAAACAGTTAGAAAGCTGTTGGAAAAACTCCTGCTTCTTAATTAAATGCTTCGTAAATTGTAGATATAGGAGAAGAGGAAAATCCCTTTTTTTTGGTAAACGTCGAAATTAAAAGGGTTCCATTGCGCTAACATGTTACAAAATTCCTTTTCACTTATAGACGGTTTCACCTTTACTTTTCAATTTTCATTAGTTTCACTATTTCCAATTAATTTTTCCTCTTTTACATAAAAAAACACAAGTAAATTTTCAAATTCAATGGCCATGACGACGTCGACGGAGATGGTGGTTTTGTGTAAAATATGTATAAAATAGAGGAGAATAACAACAACAAAAGAAGTGGGGAGAAAGTGCGTCGAAGAGAATAAATCCAAGCAATATTATTAATTAAAATAAATGAAAATTTAATTTACTTCAACTTTAGCTGACTTTAATAAGATCTGCTAAGAATATTCACCAAAATAAATGCAACTCTGTCCAATACATAAAAAAGTCCAATGAAAACGGAAGAAGCAACGACGATGACAAACAAAAAATTAAAACACAACAATTAACATAAACGTTGGCAGAATAAAAACAATGCGAAAATTAATTGATAAAGAAAAAAAGATCAGGCTAACAGAAATGATCGTCGAAAAATGTGAAATAAACCACAATTCGGATTATATGAAATCTTTTAATAAAAAAAAAAAAATTGGAAAATAAAAATTAAGCCGGCATTGACCAAGGGGCGTTGAGTACTGGTAATGCCTCTACTGCTGTCTATGTCCACATATGGATTTAACACATCGAAGGCATTTGTCAGATGAACGAAAGGGACAGCTATACAACAATATTTCTGTATATAAACTTCATTCGAATGACAAAGTGAAACAGAATGTCAATCTGACCACAGTGCAATGGATAGTACTTCTTCGCGCAAAAAGACGAGACAAGACGCTGACATATCTGTTCAAAAAAAAAAAACGAAAAATAAAAAAATGACGTTTCTGTCGCTTCCTTCTGCTTTTCTACGTATCTATAACAAAGATTTCTTTTTGCCCTTTTTGCGGATATGTACTCAAAACTTCTAAAAAAAATTGTGCTCCGTTTTTCGCTGATAATTCAAGAATATTAAATTAATCCCAATTTGCAACAATCATTCGTTTGCGTGCAATCCAAAGTTAATCGTTGAGTAACACACCTTGAAAGTGGTGTTTAGAGAAAAGATTAAAAATGCCTTTGTTTGTGTCCCGTCGTACCATTTTCCCCATTCTACATCTTTTTTCCCCATTAACTGCTATACTTCTGGAGGTCATAGATTTAAATCCTTCACTGTATATGTCCTTTCTTTGTAACACATGTGCACAAATTCACATAAGTTAAGGTGATTATAGATCAGAGGACACTCTACATATATATCCCTCAGTCCCATTAAATCGTGACAAATAAAATAAACACACGTTGCCTGTTGGACTATGATGTAGGTTTTTTAACAACGTTGTCATTATCACACACATTGCACACTTTATCTTGAAAAACCATTCAATTTCAGCGTTTTTTTTATATCATGTTTTCAGTGGAGAACGGCGTATATGAAAAAAAAATTAAATTTCGTGCCATGTCTGTGGTGTCTCATTCGGATCCCCATCTTTTTCTTTCTTTTTCGATCAATTTTTCCCCGTCTTTTATTCGTTTCATTTTTTTTTTTCACTTTCGGGGAGACGACGACGACGTTTCACATTTCTTGCATAAAAATTTTATACGAAAAAATTTACACAATTTTCACATTTCATCAGCTTCTTCTTAGCATTTTTTTTTAACATTCTCGTTCTTTCTATGTATTATTTATTAAACGAAAATATCTATTCACTTAATTTCGTTTTTTGTATTTTCCTTTGCTTTTTTGCCAAACATACCTTATTAATTCTTTTTAACGCCATTTTATGCTGTTAAAAATTTGATTTTCTTTCTTTAGTAGAATATCTAAATGTATGGGTGTCTGTAGGGCGGCTCACTGTGTTGGAGCTTCACGCACAAAAACCAAATTTCTTAATTATATTTTTTATGAAAATAATAAAAAAGAAAAAAGAATGAATTTTCTTCTTTGCTTGATTCAAAGTTTTGGCAAATGATGGTGTAGTAAGACGAATTCACAAAATCTCGCAGCAGACTGCTTTTTGACGAACGTACGAAACTCGGCTCGCCGACCACACAACGAACTGAATAAGCAAAACCAATAAGAAAGAGATCGCACTACACGTTCCAACGCACTTGTATCAATTGTCTCAACTAGTTACTATATCCCGCGACTTGTTTGCAAAATGAGAAAAGGATAGCAGTCTGTGCAACTTGCGCGCGGCTTTTCTTTGACAACTATTTTTCTCGCCGGGGATTTTTTCCACAGTTCGCCTTGTCGCTCAAACTTGATGTATTTAATGGCAATAAAAAATAAAAATGTTTTTTCAATATTCTTTTTTCCTTTGCTTCCTTTTTGCTGAACACCAATTGACAATATTGCATATGTCTCATAAAAATTTGTAAAGACAAAACATTAAATAATTCCTTTTAACAATAATTTCAGTTCGCCTACTTTTTATAAATTATGCCAGAATATTTTTTCTTTAATTGATAAAGAAATTTAATCTTTTTGTTAAATGCACAACACTTCCACAGATTCGCACCACTTGCACTTTTCTCCAGCTAGACGCAAATGTTCACCTAGCTGAACCGATTTGCCATTCGCGGCGAATTCAAACGATAACTAATGTGTATATGAGGCGAATACAATATAATTTAATGAACTTTTAAATTTTTGACGCCGTTTGCCGAAATTTATTTTGTGTTTTACGAAAATGGAGTCGTACAAATTTTCTATACTTCATTCGTTTTGATAACCTTAAAACCGATAACTTCTATAAGATTTATTAAATGCAACTATGTATTCATTTTTAGGCTGGAAAACAAAGTAATCGAACGAAAGAATAAGTCCTACATTAACTATGAACATATGAGTAATTTTGTTCTTCTTTTTATTCATGGCAAAGCGTTGCCATTTATTTGAACTCGCCGTACCTCCTTTTGAATTCGCTGTACCTCCCTTTGATTTGCAAACAATTAAAAATGTTTATACCTTATTTCTGAATTTTTCCACAATATATTTTAACGCTTGCATATAAACGAGAGTAGATTTTTATGTTTTTTTTTTTTTTTTGTATATTTCTATAAAGATAATTTTTAATTTTCTAACATAATAAAGAGTAGATAATTAAGGAAATGGCAACGAGATATTGATCAAAGCTATTCCATTTTAAAATAATTATAATTGAATTGAATAAGACATAAGAAATTGCTTCAAAATATTAATATTTTTATTATTTATCTTAATTTCGAATAAAAAATTTAAAATTCAATTTCTCATTTCAGTTTTTATCAATAACTTGGCGTTAGATACATTCCGTTGTTTTTTGCGAATTAATAAGTGCGGCAACTCAATACACTGAAGATAAAAAAAGTAAACAAGCGTTGAGAAATGGCAACACTGTTTTGCGGATGGAAAAGAAAATAAGCAACAATAAGTTGTCAATTTTTATTCCTCGTCAGATAGGCAGAAAAAACAGCGGTGAAAAATGAAAAAATTAATAATTGAAGAGAGAAAGACGGTCTTTGTAAAAATACTTGCAATCTGAATAATAAATATTAAGTTTCGATAGTTGTTAAGATAATAGCGAATAAAGAAATTTCAGAATATTATTTTAAAAAAGAAGAAGAGTAGAAAGTGTCTGCATATTGGAAAAAAACTACAGACAATTTTTATGCAAAAGATTTTTGCTCGAGTTCTAATACATGTGTTCGTGTGTGTACTCATATGAAAAACCAAACATATACATATATACAGAATACAGTTTATTTAATTGAAAAATAGTTCTTAAAATAATTTTTTTAAACAAACTTCTATTAAAATTCGTGGATTGCTGAAAAAACTTTTAGCTTCGTATTCCATTCGTTGACTTTTTTTTATTGCTTTATATGCTTTATTTTTTATGTGCTTGCAAAACAAAAAAAGAAAAAAAGAGAATTCGGTTAACTCCCAGTTTACTTGCATGAGTGTGGGTGAGTGTAAAAAGAAAATTATGTATTAAAAACAGGATCAGACGACAAGGCTTAAGAACCTCACGTCCATGTGATAAAAAGTATTTGATGTTTTTTGCGGTTCGTCCAAGAGCAATAATAACGTTAATAATATAGTAATACGACGTTAATGAAAAGGCATGTGTTTGAAACACCATGCCATCGCTACTAACAAAACGACGTTTGCAATGTCTACCAAAAAATCATCAAATTCTAACCGTCCAATTTTCTAAGAGGAATACGACGTTCTTACGAAAACAAAGAAATTTACGATTATTACACATACTAGCAACAAAAATTTTATAGTAAAGAATTGAAAGTTCGCGCACAGCAGTAAAATCATCCGAAAGCCTGGATAATATTATATATACATATATATATGTGTACTAATTTAATAGCATATGTACATACGTTCCTATGGCAACAACATTAGATTTTGAAGATGAAGGTGGAGATGACACCTCGAGTGTTACCATATGCAGTACGTCTAGCATTCATCCTCAAACCATGCATTATAATAATCGTAAATTGGAAGCAAACGCTAGCAGCTGTAACAATTGCTGTGCTGCCATCATCGACCATCATCACCGCCATAACCCCCACGATATAAACAATGAAGCCGCCATTGAAAAAACCACCGTTGAAAGTCAACGTAAAGATCGTAGTATGGATGATGATTGCAATGAAAATATGGGGTGCGGCTCAACTATAGACAATGTAGGCTTAGCGAATCAAGTAGAAACGGCGGCAACAATTGTTGCAATGAAGACAGCATCGCAACGACAGCAACCACCACATCTTCAGCAACATGTCGTTTCTACACAGCCGGAAGCGCAAATTGCCTCCAACGCTTTATCGGTTAATAAAAATTTGCTGTTGTGTCGCCGTTTTAAGGATTCGGGCGATACATTGCGCAATTTTAACTCGCTGCCATTATTTGTTTACGCCACATCACCTTCTACGCATGCCGTTTCAGCGGATGGTGTGGGTGTTGCTAAAGTTGCTGTTAAAGCAGCTGAGGAAGCTGCCAAGGTAAGTTTGTTGTTATTGCAATTTTAATTTCTAATCAATTTTCAATTTGTCTGCCAAAATTTTCATAAACCAAAGCCGCTATTGTTAGCAACGCCTTTTGTTTTTAAGAAATAGTCGAAGATTGATTTCAGTTCTCTTTATGATAATTAAGCGCCAAATTTGCAAGAAAATTTCGATAGGTAATCAAAATGCTCGCACTCGAAATTTGCTAGTTTTTAAGACGATCTTCAAAAAACCTGATATAATAGCTATCTCCCTTTTGTTACAATACTGTACTGTCTGTACATCTGTCTGTACATCTTTGTGTCATTTTAAAGAAATTCTTTTTCTCGACTTTGTTGCTTATTTGTATTCATTTTCCATAGTGCGTGTGTGTATGCTTTATGTTATAAGTGGTGTGTTGCTCTATTATTCATGACTCTCCTCTAATGTTTATTATTATTCGGAACAAACATTTTATTGTTTACTTTTTATATATTTTTGTTCGTTTAAAAGATTAAAAGCAAACAAAGTTTTTCCAACTATTCGACAATGCAAACAGAATGTTATTTGGTTTAATTGGCGGTTCTTCGATAGCGCTCGCTGGATACAGAAATTTCGAAATGCAGCTCTGGTACTGCAAACTTGCAAACATAGCTCTCTGTGGAACAAAGCTTCTGCCGATATGTAGGGAGAAGGCAGTTAAACCTACACGCACATGGGTATAGAGAATAAATTTCAATTAAACGCACTTCTGGATTTTGACGAGAGTCTTCATTACATTAAGCAAAAAAAAAAAAAAAAAAAAAAATTAATTTTTTAGTTTAGTAAGAAAAAAAACCGCTTAAACGGCCCAATGTCCTCTGTCCTCATAAATCTTTTCTTTGGTCTTTCGGGACCGTACTGATCACAATTTAAGGCGTATACGCTTTTCTTTTGCTCCCCCTTTTATATACCGCAAGGGTAAATATATTATATACAGCAACTACATGTGCATAGGAGTTAGGCATCTGTTCATTGCTTGTTATGTCTGTAGTATCGGTTAATTCGTGTATTTTGTGTGAGTTGTTATTGTTCTGCTTGGCTGGTCGCATTTGGTGGTAACAAAGTGCGATCACCCGTTGTCGCTGACTTATTATATATTTTCGCTTTTAAATGGGCCCTAAATTTTTGCAAACCGTTTGTAACAATCGGAGTCGTTCCGAAATTTTATATAAATTTTGGTCACACACTTGGCAGCTATTTAGTAAGTGACATAAGCTTCGTTAACAATTACTTATCATTCAAGATTTAAATCCTAGAGGAAACTGGGGGACAAATTCAATGTTTGATCAGCAACCGAAAACTAGGCAGAGTTAGGGCCTCCAGCAAGATATGTTTAATGATGTCGCTAGTGATGTTTATCAAAACAACACTTATGTTTTTTTAAAGAGCCCGAGCTTTCCCAGACCGTCAAATCAATTTCTTCGCGCTCCGAAAAGGGGTAAGACCTGAGCATCTATTGCGGGCAGGGCTTGGTGTTCCATTAAGCCAAAGTGCTAGGATTTTCACAAGATTTGTCTTATGGTGGGGCATCTACGATTCGTTCCAAAGCGATTCCATCTTTCCAATATTTTTGCTTTCATTTCAAATCAATTCGATGTTAAATGTGTTGTTCCATTTTGGTTTTCTTGCCTTTGGAGACTTTCGCAAAAAGTTAAGTCACACACACAGTGTATTTGTTTTTTCGACAACAACTAAATGCTATCCAATTATTGCTATAATTTATTTATATTTTGTTTATAATTTGTTAATATTTAAACAACAACGCTACATATATATATATATATAGTGACAGCTCAGAATTTGCTTAAAGTGAGTGTAGGAAATATATCAGTGACTGAGTCATTATATGCACATAACTTTTAGCACGAGCTCAGACGAAAAATTGTACAAAGAACGTCGTCTTCTTATTGCTTGAAAGATAAGCAAGGGGATAAACTTGTGATAATCGAAAATACTTAGTAGCAGTTCAGTTGTAGGGCTATATAAAATGATGGCCCGGTGAACCTTTGCCGCAAACATTCAGAGTCTAAAGTTTTCTGACTTTCCAGGGGCTTCTCCAAATCTAGACTGATATCTTTACTGATATTATTCTTCCCAATATTATATTTAACATAAAACTGGTTAGCTAACGATAAAACAACCTTGAGCATCATATAAAAGGTGTCCAAAAATGTAAGCAAGTTACGCAAGTATTGCATTAAATAGAAGGACAGACGTACATTTTTTTATTGTAATTGTTTTTTGACCCATGATATGATGTCTAGAATAGGGTTATGCGTGGAATAGCACATCGTTCCTTTCCTTCTCAGTGCACTGAAACTAAATGGGAAAACTTCAATATAGCGCTCATTGTAGCGAGTAGATCACAGAAATTGTAGCTTGTAGCACCTGAAAAATGTCACGGATGAATGCATTTTTCGGAAACTACTGAAGTATTTGATATCTGCGCATATGTACACCTGCAGTAAAAACAGGGGATTTTATAACAATACAATTACATATATATATATATATATATATAGTTCCATGCATATGAATGGATATATGTTTACGTGTGCTTGCACACGCAACAAAAAAAGTACGCGTAATTATTTATTTACCGTACATAACGATTGTATTGTGGAAAAATAATGTACGTCCTGAGCAGGCCTCTCGCTTATCGTTAAAATGTGGACAAAATCGAGTTTTCGGCTTCGGTATGTCGCCTTTTGTGGACACATTTCGCATCGCCCTGAATTCGCGCGTAGATCGGAAGAGGCACATATATATATATATATATACAGAAATAGATTCGTTCATAAGACGACTTGAAAAGTGCTCAATGCCCGGCACCCGATCGTGAATATTTAAAAGATATTCAACTTTGTTTACATTTAAAATACTTTTTTAATAATACATTTAAGAATTTAAAGAGAAAAAACAGACATCTACCAATCGCACACAACTGTTCTACATATGTATGTGTAACAATTACTAATAATGCTTGTAATCGTAATGATAATAGCAACGATAATGATAACAATAATAATAATAATGATGTGTTCATACAGTGTATATATGTGCCTACGTGCAAAAAACGGTATTAAAAAAATTAAATGATTTCGTCTTAAGGCGATCTTTGAGTACCCGACCACTTGAAACGCGAATATTTTTTCATCGAAACTTGTGTTCATGTGTTTTTTTTTTTTTTTTTAGGGAACAGTAACAATAAGTAAATGTCAATAACTTAATAAGAGGGCGTGGTTTCAAGATGGTCAATTTATTTGGAATGCAATAGTGAAACATATGTCCGCTAAATTTCATCCACTCTCACGTATCATTTTGCGATCTCATTGCAATAATCTGAAGCGGGCGTCGAAACCAAATTTTCTTGCCTCTCGCTCCCCATTTATCGATAAAGAGGTCTCCCAGTTGTGAAGATTTAAATAGAAAGGTAAAGCTTGTGAGGTTTTAATTTAAGCACTCGGACTAGCTTTTAATTACTAAAAGGAAATTCATTTGCTACTGACAAGCAACCAACGTAAAGTTTTCCGATTTTTAAGATTTACGTACACAACAACACTTAGGTCTCAAGGCAAATAGAGAGCGCTGATATCGTTTTTATAACCTTACACAGAGCAGAGAGACAGAGGAGGATTTGTTAACAACTCGCACAACATGAGCGATAGATAGAGTTTTCCAAACCAATAAGTGTCTGATAGCTTTTTATGCTAGTGTTTTAAGACTTTAGTCTTAGCATTTACTTCTCCGGCTAAATTAAAAATGTTTTGAAGACCTTTAAGGTGTATTTGCATCAATTCAGAAATGCCTGTTAATGCCTGTTTATCTGACAATTTGTCGCCTGCTGACGTTATGAATACGACCTTAAAACTTGCTCTAAAAGATACGTCACGTGTACTCAATTCGACATATACGGCAAATATATCTTCTTTGTAGGTTGGATAGTTCGAGGTGTCTAGCCTTAAATATATCTAATTCTCTTTTTACACGATAGATATGTTCCCAAAAAATTCGTATAAAAAGAGAATTAGGTGTAAACAATATTAAAAAGTTCTTGTTAGAGTTCACTTCATTTATTTCGTGCTTAGATTCATTTTAATTCATTAAATATTTTATAAAAAATAATTTTTACTTTGAAAAAAGGGAATTCGTGTAAAAAAAGAAATTTTTTTCTTTTGAACACGCGTTTTAAATCAAATTTGTGTAAAAAAAAGTCGTGTAAAAAAAATCGTGTAAAAAGAGAATTGAGTGTAATTGGAAAAAACTCTGCCAAACCGCAATGCAAGTCTAGCGTTTCGGCCAAATATGTGAAAACCTAGCGTTTCGATGGATTTGACGAACGGATGAACGTGATGTTGGTTGTGAAAAATTCGAAAGAACGCATGTGTTTGCTACAAACGAGAGGAAAAATTTAGTTTAATTCCTAAGATTGCATGTGCATATGCATATATAGAAACGCTATAGTGATTCATAAAAAGCCATAAAAAAATTTCATAAGTTAACTGCAGTTAATATGAAAATACTTTGTGGTATTTATATATATATATATTTGTTCCACATGCACAGCAATTATGATCAAATGCTGCAAACAAACTACACAAACATCTATACATTTCTTTATTTACTAATACGTATGTAACACGTAAGCAAAGTGAGTGGTTTTTGATGGTAAATTTCGCATTTTTTTTTAATGAAACAAAATAAAAAAGGGAGAAGAAGAAGAAGCCCACAGACGGGCTTTTATACTATCATTACGATTCCGCTTTTTCTTCTTCTTGTTTGACTTCATTTTTAGTAGATGTTGAGAATTGTTCGCTGATTTTTTGTTTATTTTTCAGCAAACACATCATCATTATAATGTGTATCGTCGTACAATAAAGTTCTGCATACAACAACACAGACAAACACACAGAATAAAATTACCAAAGTTAATGTGTGTAGGCAACAATAAAAAAAAAAATTAAAAGAACAACAAGCAACAACCATAATATTATCATCATCATCCATGCATTCTCTTTAACAATTCAAACACTCACTCGTTTACTCACTGAACGATGACGACAATGTTGCTAAGCTGCTCCACGTTTCGTTGGCTTGATGCAGCAGACAACACAAATAATGCACAGACACACAAGAGATAATAAAACGGCAACTTCAACAGTAATAACATAAAATTTTTGGTGCTCATCATATACACAAACATACACACACACACACACACACACACACACACACACACACACACACACATACACATAGGCATGCTTGTTTATGCACATGTAGTCATTATTATCTATCATTATAATCAACATTTGTGGGTTTGTTCCTTATCATCATTATTATCGTCATCATTATCATCTTTATCGTCATCGTCATTATCTCCGTCGTCGTCGTCGGCATTTATTATGATGATGTTATGCGAGCACCACATCGACATATTTTTTACTCATCTTTGTTATCAGAATTTGCAAACATTTTAGAACATATGGCTCAATGATTGCATTGCCCGCCTGGTTTGCCTCAAATCCCGTTCTCCTCAGTATGCGAATATGCATATATCATGTATGTGCGTCCAACATGAAGGCATGTAATAATCGTATCTCTCAATTCCTATACAGTGTGTTTTATTCGTTGTCCCTTTACTATATAGATTTTAGATTGGGAACGACTCGCTGTGGCAAAGTTGAACAAGTGCTGTTAATATGAAAAGAAAAGAAGGAGGGTCGGTCACCGTTATATTTTTGTGCGTATTGTTTGCATTGACAAACTTGCCATGTTTAGCCACCCGCAACCAAACCGTTTCGTTATGTTGTATGGGGGAGGATCGAACAATGCTTCTTTTATGTTATGATAGGTTATTGTTTGAAGCCTTCTTTGTATTTTCTTTTTTTCAAAAGGCCAAACCAAACTGGACCGGAAATTATTTCATCATTTATTTTATGCGTATTCAGTGATGGCAAAAATTAAATTTAAATTAATTGTAACTAAAGCAAAGCAATCATCGGAACAGCACAGACAGACAGAAAGAGAGAGAGAGAGAGAGAGGGAGTGGGCGATGAAGGATAATTCGGTATAAATTCTCTAATCATGTGGCGCGCACAGAGAAAGCCCGGAAATATTAATGCGCTACTTAACAGACGAAGACTTTGCATTACCGATTCCACTTAGCCTCGGGCGACGACGTGTGTGTGTGTGTGTGTGTGTGTGTGAGTGAGTGCGTGACATGTGGTCTTATGTCAGATGTCAAGCACGTTGTAATCCTTCCGCAGTCATTATTGCAGACGCTCTTAGGTTAGGTTAGGATTATGGAATGGAAAGAAATCCAGCGGAGAGGTTAGGTTAGGATTATGGAATGGAAAGAAATCCAGCGGAGAGGTTAGGTTAGGATTATGGAATGGAAAGAAATCCAGCGGAGCTTGTCCGTCTTCTTCGCAAATTCGTTTATATTAGTGTTTATTGTAAGTTTTATGGGCCTGAGGCATGACGACTTATCAAGGTCATCATAGTAAAGGTTGCTCGTGCTGAAGGAATTCGTTGTATAAATGTGCTAACTACACACTTATATGTAGTTTACGTGAGAAAAGAAAGTTGATATTAAAAGTCTGTATTAAACTTGCTTTCACGTCAGTTTGGAAACTTCCAAACGATATTTCGGGCACTTCCGTACGTCCGGTAACAGTCCGGTTGGCATCTTGCATGCACAGTGCAGTTTGATGGAGTGAAATGTTCAAATGATTTTTATTCAAAATGGCGGTCGTGGCCGGGTGTCGGATTATTTTTTTCTAAACCTTACCTTTTAAGTATACATGGGCTCGGTGGGTAAGTGTGCGTTAATTCCAACTAAACTAAATATGGCAGACGTTACGAAGTGGATTAATTTGTTCTTATTAGTCGCGGCACTATGCGCGTTAGATAAGAGGGTTTAGAGGGTAGAACGCGAATATACTAAATAAACTAAAAAGTAGAAAATAAATTTATAATAATAAATTTATAATATATTTATAAATATATTTTTATTTATTTATATATTTTATTTTTATTATATTTTATATTTTTATTATATATATATTTTTTTATATTTTTTTATAATCTATATATATATTTATATATAATAAATTTATAAAAAGAATTCCTTTAAGAGATGCTTTTATTTGGGCTGTAGGTCACTTTACGCAAAAGACTGAAACCTTTAATGAAAATTGGAATCGTTTGCACACTAAAATCGTAAAAAGACTTGGGGTCTTTACTTAAATGAAAGCCGGTTTGAAATAAATTTCTTTTCATAACTTATTTGTTTACAATTTAATCAGTTGACTGCGCATCACGAATATATACGTCATGATCCGTCCATTCGTCCCTGTCGGATTGCCTCCTCAAATTTTATCATCACAAACGTATATTTGCCATAATCACGCATTTTGGAAAATACTTTGACGTTTTTCTCAATCGATTTTATTACACAGACTCTGTGTTTGACGAGACGGTCGACACCGTCAAGTGTTTAGTGCTGATTTAAACCTAATTAGACAAAAAAATATATTTTTAATGTTTCAAATTTTTATAGCCCATAGAATTTATTTAATGAAACGTGTGGTGTGGTCTCAGTTTAGTGAAGTGCTACGAAATACTCTACTTAAACTTCTAGTTTCGATTAACATTGTTTCGGTACATCGTTCAGCATCACACATATCGCATAAATCGAATTTAAGAAATTTTAGTAAAAACAGAATTTTATGTAACAACACATTAAAAATACATCCCCTGGTTATCTCAGATGAGTGAGTGTTCCAGCATATTCCAGCATAGAAGCGATGTCAGGCAAAAAAAACATAAAGGTTATCAAATGCCTGATGCCAGGGCGAAAGAATACCAGTTTCTGGTTTCATAAGTAATTCGCTTTAATCCGCTACCTTCTATGGCCAATGTTTGCAAACGAAAGACAATCTTAATAAATGAATCTTTCGAATAACTTGGTGATGAATATTGTTGGGAGACGGAATAATATTGTTGTTGTTGGCTTGCTAAAGTGCATAAATGAAATTTTACCTCTTCAAGTTTTTCCCAACTTAATATGATACCTGGCTTCGGTGTCGAGGGCTGAAGGTTAAGGAACAAGAGGGACGAAAGGTAAAGGAAACGGGAGACAGATAGATAGAGAAAGGAGGAAAAGGAGGAAAAAATGTAACTACGACAAGTTTTCAGATTCTTCTGATAGTCGTTCTGAAGCCGTTCTATTCCTTATAGTAATTGAATCTTTTTTTTGCCTGCTGTTTGTTGCCAGTAAAAATGGATTCGAATATTTTTCAAATGTCGTTACAATTTTGTGTTAGTAGTGCAGTGTTCTTGGCAAATGTATTGATGGCGAATAGGGAATGAGAGTCGGCGAAGTAGCGCCACAGTGTCACAGTGCTTAACTTTTAACATTTTAACGATGACTTTATGACTTTGGCGCCGCTATCTGTTTCCGCCGTTTCGCCGGATGACAGAAACGTGTGAATTGAAGACCACACGAAAGAAAGATGGGTGTGAGAATGCATTTGCTGCTGCATTTGCTATGGATGGATGTTACGGCCAATATTCTGAATATAAAACTCATGATTTGTTTTAATAGTTTTTTTTTAAATTTTTAAGCTTAAAATTCAACAAATAATTCGTGTACTATTTCAACAATAATTTTGAATTTTCCAATGAATTTTCTTAAGCAAATTACAGCAGACAGCAATCCTTGTGCTTCGCAATTCATTGCATGCCTGAGTACGCATAAAACAGGCTTTGACTTGATATTATATAAAGGCAGATATAATTACTTATGTTTGTGTGTGTGTGTGTGTGTGTGTGTATGTGTGTGCATATGTGTGTGACCATCTTTGGCTTTCGTCGTCGTGATGCTACATCAACATGCTTGAAAAATATATCGTAAATATTTTATTAGCAAACAGATGCATTTATGAAATTCGACACACTCACGCATCCATCCAGCCATCAGCAGCAACAACCACCACACAATCACACATCACACATGTATTGTAGGTGCGTGCGTTTGTATGCGCAATGAAAACAATATAACAGCAACATGTCAGTCAGTCTTGGTAACAAACAATGCGAAATTTATTTCAGTTTACTTATATGTATGTATGTATGTCTATGCATGTATGTATGTATCGTAGTGTACTAGTAGTTGTTGCTCTTGTTGTTTTGCGCATTGTGGATTATGTGTGAACGAAAATGAATTTAAAAAAAAAAAAAAAACAAGAAAAAAGAAAAAAGCACAGCAACAGATTGCTGCCATTGTGTGTTATGTTGCATGTGTTGTAGCATTGGTTTTGAGATCGATACTCAATGTATATATAAAACAAAACTTGAGTACACGAAACCTTTAGTCGGAGAATAACAGCTGTTTTTTTTTTTTTTTAAGTTTTTTTTGTTGCTATTCACCCAAAGAAGGAAAAAAAAAAAGAAGTAAAACAATAATGTCGAGCTTTAAAAGTGAAATGCGTTTTATCTTCGTGTACCGTTTAAGTTTTTAATGCCACCACCCAAAGGAGCACATATGGCATGTGTGGCGTGTTTTATAACAGGCCACCCGGGTATGTGTGAAATTTCTTATAAGTAAAACGGAGAACAATTTTTATGTATTTTTTTTTTTTTTGTTTTTTTTGTTTTTTTTTTTTGTTTTTTGCAAAAGAAAAGGAAAACCGTTAAAATTTGTTTTTTTCTTCTTTCTTTTCAAGTTTGTACACATATGTGTGTTCTACATATGTTGAAAACAAAAGGTCTTAAAACCTTTAAACTTAAATAGCAGCTAAAAATATCTCTGAATGAACACAACAGGGAATGACAAGAATAGGGAAAAGAGCGATCAGAGCGATCTTCTGTGGATTTAAGTAAATGAATACGTTTCGTTCATTATATGGAATTCGTATGCTTTTGCCAAGCCCTAGACAGACGACTGTCTGTCTTCTCAGTTTACTTTTTCATTTCGGATTTGAATTTGAAAATATGCGCAGAAATGTTTTGGCCATTGGAACCAATTATTTTATTTCTCTTAACCTTCTTGGCACGAGTTGTTATTAATTATCTTTTTTATCTACTTCTACACTCGGCACAAATACTGATTAAATAGCATTGCCATTCAACCCTATTCGCCTTACTTCGCTTCGATTCATTTAACGATCACTTTTTTCCAATTACCCGAAGAATGTCTCCTGGGAAGAAATGCGAAAAGAGAACGAGATGGAGATTCCTCCTCACACAACCTCACATAAGTGCTACGCCTCTACTAAATGTAGTTCCAATAAAAGCAAACTTTACTCCGTTGAGAGATGAAGCCCCGAACACTTATCTAGTAGTTGGGAATCTCATCTATCCGGTTATTCGTGTTGACATAAAACAAAAATGGAACTAACGTATAACAGTGAGGTTATCCCAAATAGTCCGATCGTTGTTTGTAAACCAAAAAATGCGGGAACAAACTTGCAACGATTTCACCGTTAATGCAGTTCAATAAAAAAAGACAACAAACTTTCGGACCAATTTATGCCGAAAAAGAATTTGGCAACTTTCTTAGTTGTTGTAGAGAGCAGTTGAGGAAATTCCAAAAGATCTTCTGTTAACATATATATGATGCTAACTAAGAACTTTTTAGTAAGAGGGCAAAAAGCTTACTTCCTTAAGGACTTCATATAGGTATGGCATACCTTTTGGAAATTTTGGGAAGTGATGACCGCAAATTGTGATCAGAAAAAAACCAGAGCACAATTATGCTCAACTTATTTGTAAGGAAGACTTCTCGAATGATGCCGATAAGAATATCAAAATTTATAAGGAAGTTTTTACTGTTTTTGATAGCACACATCATGAAAGCAATTGAGACTAAATTTCACTCTTATTGCAGAGATTTTTACAACAGGAAGCTGCCCTCTTGCAAAAAATTTAAGTAAACAAGACCATCATAGTACAACTGTTTGAGACATTTTACTAAACAAATTGGGATTCGAGGTGCGAGATGATGATTGAAGCCACCAAGTCCACGCAAGACGTTTGGTTATTCTGCGTGGGAAACCAGTGGATTCTGGGGTCTTTGGTGATATCGCAAAAATAACTGCCACTGCTGCCCATATCTAACTCTTATGCTCCGACAAAGAACAACTAAAAATGAAATTTTGATGCGTACTTGATTGGTTTGTTTGTTTGTTGTGTCTGTTCGATACAGCCTTTCGACAAAGGTCGTGCAGATGAAGCTTATTCAGCACTTGAAGTTGGCGGCCTATACAACGATTAGTTGTATTCAAAGGAAGAAAAGACGCGTATTTTTCTTTCATTTACTATTTTTGTGCATATATTCCCGAACAGTTATTAACTAAACATTCCTCCTTTGCTTTAATCGGCCGGTCAATCGTGCTACTTATGTCATTTCAAGGAAGGCCGCATTGTTTGACAACAACTGACTGACATTGTTTGATAACTAAACACATTACACATAACTTTAAAGCTCACCCAATATGTTTCACACTTCCGTGTTACTCCACTTGATCTCTATTCATAAGACTTTTTATTTATTTATTACACGTTTCTCTCGAAGAAAGTTCTAATTGCCTCTGCAAATGTTCGTTTGTCACTCAGAAGATATCAATGTATCGCTATAGACAAACGGAAGAGCGCCTTTCCATATTAAAGATATGTTATAGCAAAAAAAGGATTTAATTTAAGCGAAGCCATTGCCTTTCTAAGCAAATCCATTATAATAAGAAAAATAAATAAAAAAATATTTACTTCGAAAAATTTAAATCAAAATTTTCATCTAAAGTACGTGGAAATCGCATAAAAACGAACATAAAATTAAAGAAAAACATGAAAAGAGCCTGCAATCGTGGGCTATTATGTAAACATTTATGGATGCAAAAAAGCAACAATAATGCAGAACCAATAGCAGTATAAATATTGCATATAAGAAAAAAAAAAAGGAAAAAAATCTAAAGCATTCGTCATCGAGTGCAGATAAATTTTAGAGTTTGTGCCGATTTTTTCTGTATTTGCTTTAGTTCTCGCGTTTACCAACTTAACCGCAATCACAAATCGAATATTTGACAGAAAGTAATGGAAAAATCAAATAAAAAGGCATAGGACGAGCCACGGCCTCACACTACTTGCAGCCTGCAGCATATTGAAAAAAATCTTTGCAATTAAACGGGCAGGACTCGATGCTGCTATCGCTTTCTTAGTAGTGAGTGAGAAAAGTTGACAAGAAAGAGAGAGAGAGAGACGGAGAGAGTCAAACACGTTGTTTATGAGGTCAAATCTAGGAGCGCTGCTTGCTCTTTCTCTAAAAAGTGTTTTCCCTTTGGACTGGAAATTGGGGATGCCTTGAAGTAGGCTTTGAAATGTTTCTTAGGACTTGCCTGAAATCGCGTCTTCAAGTTGTATCCCTTGTACTTTCTTCATGGAGACGAAGCTTTGCGGTCAGAGCATTTCTCAAATGATAGTCTTAAGGATCAAAGATCGCAATCGCGAGTTCAAGCTCAATGATGCACATCTCAATATTCCCCTTAAATCATCTAATTGGCCTTTGGACTTGGAACTATTCATACTGAGCGATTTTCCAGAGATTTTGCAGTTCACATAAATGGATATGGGGTGAGGAGGAGGTTAACTTGATCTACCGCGAAGCAATGCTATTATAATATGCTGTCTCCACCGCTGCCGAATAACTTTGTTTGAGTTCGAATTTTCTATTTTTCACCAATAACTCGATACACTCGGGTGAACTTTTTCCGGTGTTCGATAACTTTTTCGGGATCGTTTCAGTGGATTAATGCTTTGCAAAATATTTCGCGCCGTAGGAACTGAATTCTCTGTTCCTTGTTAGGAAAGTTAACACCATTTCGCCTCATTTCCGAATCTAATGCGTTAGCCTTGTAGCTGCCTTTTAGATGAGAAATATCTGCGCAACATTTCCGACAAACCCAACTAAAAAATTATATAGCAAAAGGAATGATATGGAAAAATATGTCTGTCGACGTCACACTCGGACTCGGATGGACGGTCAATATGAGAGAACTGTTCAATACAGCAAACAAGATTTGGACGCTTTTGTTTGATGAAGAGTTTGGCTGCAATCGAAATCTTTGTTGCGTTACAAAACGAATAGCGGATTTAATATACTCAGCATTCAGGATGCGCGCACTCTTATGAATGTCTATTAGACATAGGCCTGCAGTGACAATGACATAAATAAAAGAGACAGACCACAATAGCGATACATGACAACAACAAAATGTTGCTACGATGACAACGGTTTAAGATGTTTTGCGATAAAATGTGATCGGAGACAAATCTTAGATATGATTGTGTGTCAATCAAATAACACAAATAATAATAAATGAAAACGCAACAATAATGAACAGCCTTAACTGTGACACGTTCTGCTCACATCTGCTTTCTAAGGTCAAATGACACGTACAATGTCATCGTGGGAAATATAATGTGCATCGGAATGCATAGCAATAGCGATAACATTAGCATTAGAATCTTACATACACACACAGTTCGTCACTCGTTCGTTTCTCGTGGTGGCGTTTGCGTGGTGCGACTATTGACAATTGGTTGGCCTTAAATTTACTGCAAATAGTTTTCCCCACTGGTGATCGGTCATCGAATTACAAATCGATCTTATTCGAAGAAGAAGAAACCTGTCTCTCTCTCTCTCTCTCTCTCTCTCTGTCATGATTTTCTCTAGAAATGGAAATTTTAGAAGGAATTCGTAAACAATGGGTGTGTGTGTGTGTGTGTGTGTGTGCGGGTTCAGTGTACAATTCTATTTGAATTGCAGTAATAGGAGGTTTTCAGGTGTTGTTGTTGTTGTTGTCATGTCGATATTTTACAAGAATTTTCCCCAGAGTTTCGAAGAGAGTTAAGCTAATTTGTTCTTTGCTCGCTTAAAATACTTTCTCTTTTTTTTTTTTTTTTTTTTTTTTTTTTTTTTTTTTTTTTTTTTTTCTTCAAATCTTTTGAATGAAAAGATTTATCTTTAATTTACAGACTGAGTAATACTTAGGTAAAATGTTGTTGCCTCGTTGTTTCCCGCAATATAAGACAGCATGACTTTGAATTGACAGCAATCGGCTGTCAAAACTTTAATTAAACGAAAACATGATCGGTCCGCTGTATGAGTTATAGATTATGGCGTCATGAGTGTACTTTTGTAAGTAACGCTTGTTGCCTCTCCTTTTTTTCTCCTCGGATAGTCGTCGACATCACCTATCAAGTTCTTTAATTTATTTAGAGTTTCAGATTCAAAAAACAATAATTTATTACTTAACCAATGGTTATAGAGCTTAGCATGCCTTAGCATGCATTGTGCGATTAGGCGCTAAGTTGAGCCCAAAAATGTTTAAAAAAACACAAAATGCTACAAGTAGAGGGAAACGATCGAAGAAAACATATTCGGCACAAAATAAAAAATTAATTTTTTGTCACTCCGTCTGCTGCTTAACTAAATAAGTATTCATAAGTATTTCACAGCTGCTACGAACATTTGCTCTCAAATCTCTTTCCTGCGTAGCATCCGTCCTTAGTCAGTTAGGACTGTGTTGGTTACTCCGTCTGTTGCTTAACTAAATAAGTATTCATAAGTATTTCACAGCTGCTACGAACATTTGCTTTCAAATCTCTTTCCTGCTTAGCATATGTTCTTAGTCCGTCTCCCTATCAGTTAGGACTTTTTTGGTCAATTCGTACCCGGTATATAGACTTCGATCTATTAATTTATTAATCAGCGAAAAGCGTTAAGAAGGAAAGCATTTGAGACTTTTGATGTCCTTTTTCGGTATGGAAGAGTAACAATATTCGAGGGGATTATTAAGGATTTAAAAAATTAATATTATTTTTTAAAAATTTTAGAATCCTCAAGAGGTACCACTGCTGTCACAATCTAAAAAATGGGTTTTTTTTTCTTGAGTCAGAAGGAAAAGTAATTGAATGCTAATATTAAGCGCTACTTGAAGTATTAGGAAAAGAAAAAATGTGCCTTGAAGTGGAGGAAAAATTCTAAAAAATGGCAACACCGGAGCCATTCTCTGGGAGCCATGCCCACTGAGCTCATTTTGACAGAAATATGAGTTAAAAAAAGTGGAGAAAAAAGTTATTTAATCTGCATGCGTAGGGGGCTTTAAAAATATTAACTTTTACATGGTGTTCGGGCAAGTTGACAGCAAGTACCCAACTGTCCGACTGTCCTTCGATCATTGATCACCAATGTTCAACTTAACTTCTGCTCTTACTCTTATGTGGAGTTACATTCAAAACCAGCTGAGTCGTTGTATAGCATCGTAAAATACGGATCGTGCCATTACGTGCCAATTACGTTTTTCTTTGTATAGGCCATGTCTCACTTTATAAATTGTAGATTTTTTTCTTAGTCAAGGCATATTGCTACAGTTTGGACGCTTGCGCGCACACCGAACGTGTTACGCTTACAGTAGTTTTCTTCGGTAGCTGAAAACATATTTTTTTTATAAAATAAGAGAAATAAGCAAAGGGTGAAGATAAGAGTCTTCACCTAACCTAAGGTTATTTAATCTTGCAGCTCAGAATGTGAAATGATTATAATTTAATACACAAGAGTTTATATTCAGTTAAAAGTTTGAAAACCTTGAACTTTGCGTTTCAAGTAAATTTTTTCATCTTTCCACCGAAGGGTGGGTATATTTACTTAATAATAAGCAGAAAAGGCCATTAGATGTTACACAAAAGTTTATGTATTCTTGTAGTAGTAGTAGTAGTAGAGTTTTTTTCACATTCGCGTTGGTCTATAAGAAATAAGTGAAAACTTCATGTTTACCCCAAATTCTTACTAAAGTTGTGCTTACATATATGTGGGGTGAAGAAATTACTCGGAGATAAATAAATTAAAAAAAAAGAGGCCGATTAAGACTCAATTTGAAGCCTTCTTTCTCGCTGGTTTCCAATCACTTCTTTGTCTAATTACATATATTCAATATGTCCGCATACGTCAATGCATACGTCAGTGCGGAAAAGTGAGTGAAAAATTATTCTATATAGGAATTGAAAGGCGTTCGTTTATTATGCAACGTGCAAAGTGCATGTTGTGGCAACGAACTGTTCGTTGTGATGGCAATGGTAATGAGGATAAGGAGGAGATGAATAGATAGGGGAAGTCACTCTGCTGAGATATATTTTTATGGAGTTTGTTAAGGAAGATCGCGACATATTTGCAACATATCCAAGAACTGCGTATGTATCGCGTTAGTTTCTCTCAAAAGATTCCAAACATATAAAGAAGAAAAACTTGGGAAAAACCATAAGTTAAACCAGTTAACTTAAGTTCGATTAAACTAACAATAGCGACATAAACAATAGTGATGTTGTTTCTATGTAGAAGTTCGGAAATATCTTGGAAATCGAATGCTTTAGGATTCGAATAACGAGATCAATCATCTCCAGTTAGAGGCGCAAAACTTTATCTCTATGCTCACGGGTTCAAATCTCAGTGCAGTGGAAGAGCACTTGGCCATAGGTATATATAGTAAGTGCACAACTGGTAAAGGCACACACTCATTAGACTGCGATTACTCCCCCCCTACCCCTCCCTATCTTTCCCTTTTATCACTTCTTTCTGGCCATCACCGTGTCACACGCATCGGGGAAGTTTCATGAATAATTAGTCAGATTAAAAATATAATAACAACAATAATAAAAATAAAATCTCTAGGTTATTGTACGCCCTATGACGTCATACATTTCTTCTTCTTTACCCGCCTAGCGGATGTTAAATTTCTTAATTTTTTACTTCAAAAATTGTCACGAAAAACTCTTAAAGCGAAAAGCTGCCTAAACAAAGATCACGACGTTCAGCAGCATTAGGTAGTAGCGTAGCACGTAAGATGCTTGAATGAAAATTTTATTAGTCGAATGCATTCGTAAAATGAACTTTTTGTGTTGAGTCTGCATATTAATGAGTCGACTCGCATCAATTCAGAGAATATTTCCAATGAATTGCAGCCGATTAATTAGTTTTTTTTTTTCTTTTTTTTTTCGATAACGAAGATCAGTGGAAGTATGAAAGATGAGCATTCAGTTTGCATTCAACAAAGAAGTAATTCATCAAAGGTTCGTCTCTTCCGATATATGCAAAAGTAAAAGACACACACATTTGCTTCTGTTTCAAGAGACAATTAGCCTTCGCTTCAGTTAACAGATAAATTTGTAACTCCATGTAATTGAATAGGGAAGAGTGGAGATCAACTAGCGATCAACAACCGTAAGGTACAAATATTAGATATTTTATAAGGTATTCGTATTCACGATCAGCATAAAATTCCGCATTCATACAAATCTGCCCATCTGCTTATATATCTTGCTGTAATTTGCAATCGAAATGCTGATGGTCTGAGAGTCATGATCCTTTTTATTGGTTGGGAAGAGTAAAAACCGAACAATCGGAACAACAATCTTTTTTATAATAAGTAACCATAACTTTTTATGTAGTGGCGTAGTACTTATGTGATTTTCAGAATAATGCAAAAATTCTGAAGTTCGTCCTCATTTTTTGCAAACCACCCCTCATCCCAAAAAGAGGATAGGAAAGGACGATGTAATGTTACGTCTTTACCGCTCGAGCATTCGCTATAGCTGCTGCGACAAAGCGTAATTAATGTGTGGTCTGTTGCACTGGGCCGGGGGGGACTTGCCCTCTCCAGAGTGTGCCAATCTAATAGCCCAGGTTTCTATTTCCGGTCCTCGTAGACCGCGCTTTATCCTCGACTTGTAGGTTCTACTCAATCGGAGTATAGTTCCCTGAGTTGTTGGCTAGAACAGTCGGTACAGTGTAATGAGGTAGATAAGGAAATATTTGCTTTAAAGTAAACGCAACCTATTCACGTTTTTAAATTCCTCATGTATTTGAAGGTAATAATGTAGTAAACATTTCTATATGTAAAATATATACTAAAATAAATTTACTTCAGTTATATGCATGTACAGTTGTTCAGTTGTATGCATGTATATATATATATATATATATATATATATATATATATATATATGTATGTGTATATATATATATATATATGTGTGTGTGTGTGTAACGAAAAAAATAGAAAGTCAGTACTATTTTGCTATGTACGTACGTACGTAGGTCTACGGTAGAGAATCTTTTCATTGCTGTTATATAGTTGTTCTTACAAATCGGTCGGTTTACAATTCAGCCATGCTAAGAGATAGTGGCAGATAGTGTCACATGCTCGTATCTTGCAAGTTCTCTTTTTTTTATTCAATGATTGATTTCCTTTATGTACAAAAGTCTACATGTAATCTCACTCTCTCTCTCTCTCTCTCTCTTTGGCTGCTTATAAAGCGTAAAGCTCTCATTTGTAATTATAAGTCAATTCATGGTAGAGTATCTAGGTCTAGCTAGATAAACTATCTCTTAGACACTCTTTTACACGAATTTCTAAACACGAAACTATTTGCTTTAGTTTTAGCTCTCTTTTGCTAATGTGCGATGCGCTCCGTTGCTATACGAAACAAGCTAGACTATGCATAACTGCCGGACTTTACTGAGTTTAAAGTATTTTTCAGTTGTCAGATAATTGTTAAAACCGATGCAACGTTATAGCGCTACAACGTGCTTGGCTCGGGCTCTTTCTTATTATTAATGTATTGTGCGTTGTATTGTTTTGTTTTCTGTTTTGTTTTTTTTTTTTTNTGTGTGTGTAACGAAAAAAATAGAAAGTCAGTACTATTTTGCTATGTACGTACGTACGTAGGTCTACGGTAGAGAATCTTTTCATTGCTGTTATATAGTTGTTCTTACAAATCGGTCGGTTTACAATTCAGCCATGCTAAGAGATAGCGGCAGATAGTGTCACATGCTCGTATCTTGCAAGTTCTCTTTTTTTTATTCAATGATTGATTTCCTTTATGTACAAAAGTCTACATGTAATCTCACTCTCTCTCTCTCTCTCTCTCTTTGGCTGCTTATAAAGCGTAAAGCTCTCATTTGTAATTATAAGTCAATTCATGGTAGAGTATCTAGGTCTAGCTAGATAAACTATCTCTTAGACACTCTTTTACACGAATTTCTAAACACGAAACTATTTGCTTTAGTTTTAGCTCTCTTTTGCTAATGTGCGATGCGCTCCGTTGCTATACGAAACAAGCTAGACTATGCATAACTGCCGGACTTTACTGAGTTTAAAGTATTTTTCAGTTGTCAGATAATTGTTAAAACCGATGCAACGTTATAGCGCTACAACGTGCTTGGCTCGGGCTCTTTCTTATTATTAATGTATTGTGCGTTGTATTGTTTTGTTTTCTGTTTTGTTTTTTTTTTTTTTGTTGTGCTTCACACCGCAGACATAATAATCGAATACATTGTGTGTTTTGCATTTTTATATACACTACATATATACAAGAAATTTTATTGTTATACTATTTGTGGTTCTGTTGTCATTGATTTTCACTAATTTACGCGAAATTCCCCAACACACAGCATAAGAACAGCAAAAAAAAAAAAAACCTCATCCGGTTGGTTTTGTCGATAAAGTTAAAAAGAAAAAAAATAAAATCACTTTTGTTCGGCTTAGCGACTCTATATATATATATATATATATATGAAGTTTAACTATCAGCTTAAACAGCAACAAAACTTGGTTCAGTGAAAATTTGACGTCATATACACGAACACGAACGTTCAAAAAAAAAAAGGTTTTGCGCTTGTGTATGTGTATGTGTATGTGCATGTCGAACTAAGTAAGATGTTATCAGTTTATGCACAGATCTGTGAATGCTTGCAAAATAAAATGTTAAAAAATTGCATCTTATTATAAAAAAAAAAAAAAAAAAAAAAAAATAAAAAAATAAAAAAAAAAAAAGAAACACGATTTCAATCAAACAGAAATCACTTAAATTATTTTGATTCAAATCAATAAAGAAAGTGAAATTTCTATAAAAATATATTTAAAGAAGAAATTATTAAAACAAAAAAAAGAAAAAAAAAAGAGAAATTTTTATTAAAATGCATTTTTATCACATACTACTACTACTACTAGAGGATTACTATCTCGTTCATTAGCAGCACAACCTTATTGCGTTAACATGCAATGCTTTTAATCCGTTGCTATCCAACAAAAGTCGCCACTACTTGGTTGGACAATAACAACAATTTCTAATTAAATGGTTCGTATGTATAATAATTTCTCTATTCTCCTCGTTCTCCTCTTCCTCCTCTTCCTCCTCATGCTCCTCCTCATTCTCCTCCCTCGCCCTACTTCACTTCATTTAAGTTAGATTTGGAACCCTTTCCTTTCTTTTACGCTTATGCGAGTGCTTAATTAACAGTTTTACACACAAAACATTTTATTATCATTTCCTTTCTATTTACTTTTTATGAAAAACTTAAATGTGTTTTCTTTTTTTTTTTGAAAAAAAACAAAAAGTCTCTTACGCTCTATCTGGTCTCGTTCCACCCTTACAATTATTGTGTTTTTATTATTATTAATAAAAGCTGCATTTTCATTATTTAATTACCGAGTACAATAGACGGTTAAAACAAACAAGAAAACAGAAAACACATATATTCGGCTTGCGTCGCCTTTTTCGAAAGCCATCACCATCATCATCACCATCTCACATCTAGTTTTCAATTTTCTCAAGAAAGTCTATCCGAAGGAAATAAGCGAATACATATTAAGATATTTTTACATGAACACCATTATGTAGAATGGACATAAGGACGCTGCGGTTCTTGCGTTTATATTAAGCAAATTAATCAAAAATTTGGATGGACCAGTGACTCAAACGAAATTATTTTCTCAATGATTCCAATGTCTACCTAACAGAGCAGGTCGAAGTTTCGGAAAATTTCATCTCTGGTGTGCTTGGGCCAAAAGTTGTACTTTATTGCTTTCAGAGTATCGTGCTTGGAAATTTCGATGATACGCAGACAGGCGAGCAGTTAGACTGACAGACCGACAGACCGACAGATAGGTGTAAAGTGCGACGGTACCAAGACGATGGTCATAGTAACCATACCAATGGATGGACTGACTTTGATGGAAAGGCAGCGTAACGCATAGGTTTGCAGCATCATTCCCTCCCATAAGCAAAGTGTAAGCGAGAGCGGCCATTGAAGGCATGAAAAATTAAAAGACTTACGATAGCTAGAAGTAAAGTGATTTGTAATCAAGGATCGGGGTAAGAAAAGTTTCCCGAGTTAAAGGGCGAGACGTTAAGGGGGGAGTGCATTAGTTTAAAAATCCATTAAAAATTGTAAATAAAACATTATCGCAAGGACGGACAGCCAATGGAAGCGATATTACCCATGCGACTTGAAATTACGCGCTGCTCTTAAGAACCTTTGGAAGAAAGACTCACTTGGGTGAGACACTTTGAGACTGAAAATGCAAAGCATTTTTGGGAAAATCATTTTAATTCGAGATCGATTTTCTTCAACTATTTTCGGCTTTGCGTTGAATCTTCATTTTGATAGCTTATGTGAACATGTCGATCTTAAGGGGGGATAATGTTTATCTTTGATGCGCTATAGGTACGTCATCCAATAGATTGTTGCAAACTCGCGTTCATTTCTTTTTTCTTTTCTTTTCTTTTCCTTTTTTTTTTTGCGTTACGTATAGCGTAGTGTATTAAGTATACTGTGTTGTTGTCAACACAGATAGATATAAAAGCAACAAAAACTGTCATAGTTATTATTATACATCATGCTTACCAGTTAGTAGTTGATTTTCTCAACTCTTTTTTCTTTTTCTTTTTCTTTTTCCTTTATTTTTTTTTTTTTTTTTTAGTTGTCATTTTCCGTTTTTAACATGAACTGGTTAAACTTTTCCTTTTATATATACATTGTTCGGTTTAAATTGAAATTTAATTTGTTTTTCAATTCTGCTGCTGTGAATGCAAGCAATAAAGAAAAAAAAAAAAAAGAAATGTAGTTTTAATAAAAAAAAAAAAACAAATAATTTTTTTTTTTTGCTTTTTTTTTTTTTTTTTCTTTTTTTTTTTTTTTTTTTTTTAGTTGTCATTTTCCGTTTTTAACATG
>KK502627.1:385121-399471 GCA_000688735.1 Glossina austeni
AAGAGTAGAATGACAATTCGCTCAGCGTTTTCGTATTTGGTGATGCAACGCAGCGGTTGCGTTATAAGAGTAGAATGACAATTCGCTCAGCGTTTTCGTATTTGGTGATGCAACGCAGCGGTTGCGTTATAAGAGTAGAATGACAATTCGCTCAGCGTTTTCGTATTTGGTGATGCAACGCAGCGGTTGCGTTATAAGAGTAGAATGACAATTCGCTCAGCGTTTTCGTATTTGGTGATGCAACACAGGGTTGGTTTACCGCCTTCGAAGTTTTATTTTATTACAATATTCGAAGTCTTCCATAGGTTTCACGTTGATTTAGCTTTTTTCGGCACTTGTTCACACCGCACCACGATACACATTTTGGAAAGAAGAATTCGAATCGAGAGATAACTAAGTCCGTCCGTTGTTACGTTTACTTCACTTCACATACACATACGCAATGAATGAGTTTGCTGTGGACAATATATTAAGAAACTGCCAAACTTTTATGCATTTTCTGATTATTTCAACATCTTTAACTGTTCATCTTTACTAATGAGTTTTTTGGAGCTATTCCCCCGAGGAAATATTTCTACATAGGGGAAAATTTGCCTAGAAGCATAGAAGTAAAATTTGTGGCAATTTTCTTTATTCAAATCGTAGCAATTAAAGTGTCTTGGCCCGACTGCATCGTGCCGGTCGTTCCAGTTGATCTGGGCGCTGAAGTTGTATGCTATAGATCAGGAGTGCACTGCAGGAGTGCAAAGGACATTTACATGCCATGGGGTTATTTAACGCTTGCTCTATAGGCTTCTTCTTCTTCTTCTAGCCTTCTTCTAGCCTTCTTCTAGCCTTCTAGCATATCTGCATTCTTCCATGGCGGTGATGTAAAAGATTTGAAAGCATTCTTAGGAAAATGTTTAATGTTCTGAAAGTATTCTTAATACGAATTCTTTTAAAGGCTCTCCCGAATATTTGCAAAATTTGTTTGTAGTTAGCGCTAAATGAAACAAACAGACAAGACTTTCGACACAATATTAAGTTGAGGTGAGGAGTTTTCTAATGATGTAAGTGATGTAATATTACGGATGGGTAAACCGCACCTCCCCAGGGGTAGTAACTTTGTACTTGCATCGAACAGCATAAGATTGTCGTCAATGATGAGAATCTATGAACTGAAAAGCCCTTCCTTTTCAATGCTATCTTTGAGTTGAATCGCTAAGCAAGTCGATTACCATTGTTTTCTGACTTATTGTCTTGTTATTAACGAAAACAAATGAAATGAAGTTTTTTTTTTTGTTTTTTCCAATCCATTTCTGCTTTTGAGTCGTTTCGGTCGCTTATGTTTATCGTGTTTTCTGTTTCTTTTAAATTTGAATTTACCGCAATTTCTGAGTAATTTCGAAACTTGATCATGCGACTGCGCGTAATCTAAGTAAAGAAAACCTCCAACTTTGCCCTAAGTGCTAAATGTAGCGCAACATTAACCTTGTTTTAGATAAGATGCAAACAATTTTGCAAGACCGACATTGTAACCACAGAAAATAAGCAAACATTTTTACAAATAAATAACAAAAATATGAAAAAAATAAAAATAAAAAAAATTGTGTTAAAAATTAGATGCGAGTTTTTGTAAATTTACCAATTCACACTTACACACACACACATATATATATATATTTTAAATATTTTTTTATTGGCCGAATATTCGCGAGTACGGATACATTAAAGACACGAACAAATCAAATCGCATCGCACTATAATAATTTTAATTTATTTATTTATTATTATGATTTTTTTTTTTTTTATTTTTTTTTTTTTCGCGTTTTTATGATGAAAAAAGCTTGTGAAATTTCGCACATATTCTCTTGCAAAGAAGAGATAGATTGGTGACGATTGAAATAAAAAATTTTATCTTTATTTTCGGTAACGAAGTTTCCTTTGTGTGTTAATTAAAAGTTATTTTGCTTCTTTTTTTCTTTTTTTTTTCTTTACTAAACTTAATTTTATCAAATCATAAATTTTTATATGCAATATTGACGGCAATCGCAGTAGATTTATTTCATGGACGCTTTAGTAACATCTTTAAATGTATTAGGGCGTTAACAGGCCATTTATCTGTGCGGGACATCGGCAAGGAAAGCACATTTACAAAATATCCCAGCAATTACGGAAGAGACCGACTTACGTCACCGGCCTCTAAACGAGTCATAACCCCCCTTAGGTATCATCAGAAAAATGTGAACATTTCTGCGACGGATTTATGCAAAATCTGCTTAGGGACCATTGAAATAATTCTGAGGGAACGTAGAGCCAGCCATGTTCAAAATGGGACACCAGGTGTTTGATGGACACGTCCTTGTGAGAGACAGAGTATGGTGCTCCGAGTCAAGAAAGATGGCAGGATTCATGGGAGTCCTAAGGGAACGGACAACTACTTTAGTCCTCTTAGGTCTGTGGGCGGGCTGTTGTTTTACTCCTAAAACTCTAAGATAAGGGCGATTGAAAGGCAAAATATGATATGCCAGGCACTCGACAAAATCTTAAGATACAACGGCACATATATTAATGCATAGCGACATAAGAAAAACTTCGAACGTTTGTAAAATTTATTAAAAGATTTATTGATGCATTCTTTACTGCAGCATTCCATTTACACATAGCAGGCGATTGAAAGGCAAAGAAGTTCCTGCACATGCTGCAGCAACAACCAAGACTCGTTTTCACTATTTTATTATTGTTCTTCTTCATATTTTTGTTCGAGTAAAATAAACTTTCTGCTAGTTGCAGCTTTCCAGAGTACTTCAAAAGTCCACTAGGGTTGAAGCAGGCGGCGACGAGTCAGTTATTTAATTATTTCAATTTCTCCCCTTTCCAAATAATAATCCCTTTGTAAATAAAAGATAACTTGGAACTTGGACGTGAAAATTGACTGCCGCTAAGACGTAACTTTGGTTCCTATAAAGCATGCATGTTGTTGGTGTTGGTCTTAAACGATATGCAAGTCTTCCTAAAGAACGCAAAACTATCCTTCGGAAGAAATAACGGTTTAAATTTTTTAATTGAGGCTTCATAATGCTGCCAATAAACGATTGCTTCTCCACGCATACATTCTTCGTCTTCTAATGTTTCAACGCCCTCAAGCCAGGTTTAAGTTAAATGCAATTTTATATGTATTTTTAAAAAAAAAAATTGGAAGACTCCATCAAAAAATTGAGATTTTTGCACAAGGTTTCGTTAATAATAACAATAGTAAAGTGATGAGCCAGCCCTTGACGAGATTGTATGTAAAGTCACAGTTCAGTTGCAAACTCTATGACAAAATTAATATTCTTTCGATCTCTTATCGCTAATAAAAGTATATTTACACTTTTCATAATGTTAAGCAGCGACACCAATATCTGCAGATAAATGTGGGCCAACGAATACATAAATCATGTTATTTTTGCGGGTCTCTATTAGCATATAATTGAAGAAAGTGATTAAAAACAGCCGAGGGGGAAACAAGAAATAAATAAATAAATAAATAAATAAATAAATAAAAAAAAATTAATTGTTGCATTCAAGTTTTTGAAATTATTATTAATTTTTTTTTTTTTTTTTCTTTTAAATACAAATCCCAACAATCTAGTGAAGATTAGTTCTTGTCTTTGGAAAACTTACAAATGATTGGAATATTTTTTATTTTTATTTTTTTTCACTTATCTTATCTCTCTTTGTGTTTGTGTTGTTTGTGAACAAAGAAAATTCCACGTTCCCATTACCGTTTATTATTATTAAAAGAAAATTCAAATGAACCATCATCCTATCAATTATCTCTTGCCTTGCCATTTATTATGGGTAGCAACAACAGTAAGCCCAGCAGCAGGCAGAAAACACTTGTTGTTCAGTTGTTCATAGGTTGATTGCATGCATGCATGCATGCATAATAGTAAATGGCGTACATAATCGGTAACCAATTCCATTAAAATGTACGTTTTTTTTTTTTTCGTTTCATCTTATTAATTATACACAAAAAACAAGCGGCATTTTATTAACTCTGAGACACTGTATTGAAATACGATGAAATCTAAAGTGTTTATGGATAAAAACATATTTTATGAAAATTAACATATTTTTCTTTTTTATTTATTATTAAACATAAATATAAAGAAATACATGCGAGAAGAGTCACCATAGATGAAAGACCCAATCAGCTTAAGACGAATTTTAATGCACTCATCTCGTTATACCCTACACCACTTGCAATAGAAAGGTATATTAAGTTTGTGTGGATGTGTGCAATACCCAGTAAGACTTGAGATAGATTTCATTTTTTATTCACATTGACTTTCTGAATAGGTTTAACTTTGTCCGCCTGTCCGTCCGTCCGTCCGTCTAGTTTTCTTCTGTTCATGTCACTCTGAAATTTTCTCATTATAAATGAGTGCAATGAAATTTCGGTTTGCCTTTCCGAAGAAGTGAAGAGCAATGCGTTCTCTCTAATTCTAGTAACTGGAAAAAACATTTCATTAGATTTCAAAACACAATTTATGCAAATTCATCGCCCAATTTCTTGCTTGATCTTGTCCTTCTCCTAAGTGCGTCACCGTTTATTAAAAGAACAGATTTCCGAAAAATTCATTACAGAAAGTCGCTAAGAACGCGTGCTTTTTGAATGCAAGCAAGCGGTTTATATACAAGGGCTCTTTCTATCATTTTCTTTAACAAGGTGTCTCAGCGAAGCGGGCGTTTTTCTTTTTCTCCATTTTTAACTCCATTTTTATATCATTTTTACAGTTACGTAAAGCGAAGCTGTTGCGCTCAAATTAATTTTGACATTCACGTGCAGTCGGTTTCAGAAAAGGCGGCATTTCACGTTGGAACAGAATGCCCGTAGCACAAATAAAAGAGCGTTGTGGCTAACACATCACACCATAAGTTCGTAGGACGACATAAAGATGTAGTACGACGACTATTGACGAATCCGTTGCAGGCGAAAGAATAAAAGTAATGTTACCGAAACATCTCTAGCTTGTAAACTAATGGCATTCATGGAACGTGATGATATTTCGCACGTTTCGTTTACATCCATAAATCATTCTGCCAAGTTATTGAGTGATGTCTTAAGTTAACGCCACCCAAGCTATTTAGTTCTGAAAATGAATAACAATCGTAAGCGTGGAAGCGGTGGCTGGCGGGGTGTGAAACAGTTTGAAAAGTATTGAGTTTTCGTTTGAATTCAAAATTTTTGTACAGCCTTTGTATTCATTCAAGTTGTATCGACAAGCTAAAGCATTCCGGAGTAAGAAAGCGTTAGCTCTGGCCTAACTCTCATATTATCTAATGCTCTGTATATTCTGAAATTCTCCCAAGCATTTTGTTGCCTATCAAGCGGGCGCATTTCTCTTATTTCGGTCTGCGAATATACGATCGAAGGATTTTACTTTCGCTTTCAAACCGTAGTAACTCACTTCTTCGCCAGAAGAAGGTCATAATTTTTGAATCGGGATCGCATGTAATGTGTCCGATGAGCATTTCAGCTGATTGCAGATGAACTGTCAAAAAAATCGTGGAACGTGCGCGAAGTAAAATGAGAACGTTGATCAACATTTGATCAACTTTTTTTTTTTTATTTCATTTCAATCATTGATTAACGTAAAGTTGCTATGATTTATGTTGATTGCAGTGATTTTCACGAAGAACAAGAAAAAAAAAGGCAATTTTCATAATAAATCTATCGGTGGCGTCCACATCACTGAACCGCGTTTATTTATTAATTCGGTCATATCGCATGTAACACACTAGTGAAATATGACTGATAAAAAAGACTTACACTCTCGGCCCGCTTCGTCTCTTGTCCAGTCGTTTTTTTGAAATCATAATTACAACCACGCAACAATTGGAAAGAGATGAAATCGATAATCCTTATGGTTGCTTGTAAATATCATCATGTTTGCGGTAAATTGGAAAGCGGAAGGATCAAAAGATTCGACTTAAGCCAAATGCACCCATTAATCTTATTCATCATATATCATGCATATGTGCGCTTGTGCCTCTGATCTATATTTTCATTTTTATAATTTTCTGTAGTTTGCTTTGTTGAATTTCGTGTGTGTGTGTGTGGATAAATGTGAAACTTAAATTAACCCTGACATAGTAATATAATAAATTATAATGCGACCTGGGGGAGAATAGAAAATGTGTACGCTTTTACTCATGTATGTCATGTTATCTCAGAATATTAGCATTTTTCCTTTCCTTTCTTTTATTTCTTTCTTTCTCTATTTTATTACGAACAACAAAACAAGGACAGAGAGAGAGAGAGCGAGAGAGAGAGAGAGAGAGAGAGTGAGTGAGTCTGTGCGATGAATTTGATGAATTTATTGGGGAATTGGAAAAAATTGATAGTTAAGGCGAGAAAGCCGCATTCGTCTTATAGCGAATTATTGATACCCACTACCTAAGTGTAAACTTGCTAGCTGGTTGTATAGCGCACAATGTCAGGCTTCGTACCTTTTTGTTTGTTTCAGCTTTTTTAACCTTGAAAGTTCCAGCACCCCGTGACAGACAAATTGATCATCAGATCGTTGGATGTTATCATGTGTCTGAGTTGTTTTTCATCACAATTTCTGGGCGTTACAGAATTAAAAGAATAGATTTGGTGGACGCTTCACTTTTATGCTGAATATAAAAAAAAAAGCGAACAATACTTCCTTGTCAGCCATCAATTTTATGTAAAAATTTAAAAGAAAATAAATCGTTTATTAATGATATGAAGATTAATATGACTTTGAATACAATACAAAAAGAAACAAAAAGAAAAAAAAAACAATTAACTGTTCTTTGATTAATCCATCACTCACAGATCTTTTCTTTTCTAAATCAAAGTAAAAAATTGATAAATTGTTTGAGATTTCATTTTATTAGTTTTTTATAAGAGTTTTTCAAAGTTTATTATCATTGCAAGCCTCTAATCACGTTTACAGCGTTAGCGATTTTAACAGAGGGCACTAAGTTATCTCTTATTCTTAGATCAACGTAGAAACGCCGGGTCCTCCACTACTGCTGGAAGCAGTGCAGGTTATGAAGTAAAGTTGGTTCGTTTTTCTTTTTTGAGATCCTTGCAGGACGACCGATCGTTCACATAGAGGGCTTCACGGCAAGTTCAGACAACCATTTTCTCCCAGCTCTTGTTCTTGTGTTAATCCTGCTTTTTTACATTTTTCTAAGCCACGAAAAGCAATCGAAATTTAGGAAAGTATTTAGCATTTAGGAAAGTACTGGCGTTCTCTTAGAACCCGGACATTGGTTAACAACGAGTCTCCGTTACAAATTAATTTGACTTTGAGAGTCCTAATGGTTAACTAAACAGTCATCATAGTAACCGTAGATAGCTTCCAGGAAAAGTGTGTAAAATATGTGCTCTACAGTAAGTGTGGTGTTGAAACATTTCTGTGTGCATTTTGGACTTAATCGCTCTGTATAATTTTAATAAGTTTACTAAATTGGTTGAGCATTATGCATCTTCACGGCCATGTCTGTCCGAATCCTTACAAAATCCTTACCTACAATGTTTTATATTTTTTCGGTAATCTAAAGTCAACAGTGAGCCAGTACAGCAATTTTTTAAAAATTCTGCATAGAAGTTACGGCATGGACTAGTAAGTAAGAAGAGCGACTATGACGTTGGCGCAACTGGGTTCCTCCCTTGCGATAGGTATGCGGTCGGAGCTGTAGTGAATAGGCAGTCGGTCGATAAACGCATCGTCTATGCCAGTCAAGGATACATCTTCTCGGCTGCGGCGCAGCATCTTCTCCATTTGTTCCCATTTCCCTTCCATATCCATGTCGTGTTTGTTCAGGCATAAGAGACATCCAGTGAGTAGCGGCGGGATAGATTTCTTACGCGCTTAAGGTATTTCGAGGGAAAGTTCGAACCGAACATTTCCAATACTTTCGCAATTAACGTTTTCGTAACCAAATGGGAGGGTCTAGCTCGTTTTTTTGCCTCTGGTTTAGGCGGCCGTTTGCTACAATAGCACATACAGACAGACAGCACATTGCTTGCTATGTTTTATTGTCTAGATTGGTGCGGTTACGGTCTCTCAGTTGCCAAAGACGCATAAGAACGGGCATTCGGTCACACGAGGACGCGAAAGGGTAGGGTGTGCTATGAGTAGAGTCAGGCTGTTCTCAGTGTATATGAAATTAATAATTATTTGCACGCTTAGCCATTCATCCGCAAACAAAGTAACACCAGCCACTGATATTTCTATTAATGTAAACATACCCTGAGTTAATGTTTTGAATGCCGAATTGTATGTGTGTGTGTGTGTGTGTGTGTGTGTGTGTGTGTGTGAGTTGGTTGGTTGTTCGAGGGGAGATGACTGAGATGAGAAATCGAGTGGGGTTAGATGTGGTGGCAAAACAAAAAACCGCTCATCACACACGAACACACGAATGTATGCATGCATTCGATTCGATTTTGCCTTCTTCTTCTTCTTTTTTTTTTTTTTTTTTTTTTTTTTTTTTTTGGTTAGCATGTAACGATATTTTGATGTTGTGTGTTGTTTGTTTTTTTAGAAAGCATCATCACACCGATTCATCGTTTTATTTTCAGTCTTCTTTTTCCTGAGGTTTATAGTTTATGTAGATTGTGTCTATATATATATATATATATGTGTGTGTGTGTGCGTGAGGTTTTTCATTTATTCCTATGTTTTTTGTTTTTTGTTTTGTTTTCGTTTCATTTTTGTTTTTTCTTTCATTTTTCTATTTGATACGTTCGGTTATGCATCCATGGAATGCGGAAATTTTTCGTTGGAAGAGCTCGCATTGCTTCGGCCGCTGCCGTCTCGTTGCTGCTAGCGGTTTGTAGCTCAATTCGCTGCCATTTTTTTAGCTAACGCTGTTGATGCGTTCGTGTGCCATCATGTGCATAAACTTAAAGTGAGTGTTGAAATTTGCTTCTGGCTGACTTGCTGACTGTATGCTTACATCTGTGCACATGCATGTCTCTCAGTCAATGCAGCCAAACGCTGTCTACTTGTTGGCAAACGCTGTAGATACTTTTTTTTTTTTCTTTTTTTTTTTTTATACATATTCGTGCGTGTGCTAGTAATGTGTTGATTATTATTTTTTTATTTTGCTTTTCTTAACTTAAAAAATTTTTAATTTCGTTCACGATGATCTTTTAAATTGAGTCTTCGTAAGCAATCTCTCAGAAGAGAAAAAAAAAAAAAAAAGTATCTTCCATCCAGTTCTTTATCTGTGTCTCAAAATCTCTTTATTGTTTCGAGAAGCGTCTCTGCGTATGTTTGCCTGCCTGCATGCATGCATTTTTCTTGCACTTACACATTACGAGTACGTCGTGTCGTCGTCGTCGTCATCGTCATCGTCATCGTCATCGTCATCGTCATCGTAATCGCCGTGGCCGTAGCCGTCTTGTTCGTTGTTGTATTCGTTGTTTTTATTGTTGTCTTGTTGATATATATATATATATAAAGAACAGAAAATCCGTCATGCATTGTATGATATATAATGCACGCAAAATACATTCATGTTACTTATGATCCAAAAATTATAGCTCGCTTACTTTCTGTGCCAATTTTTCTGCTTTAGTTGCAACTAATTGCACTCGCATTATACTGGGTGTGAATCTATCTGCTTTTAGCTCCTGCTGAAGCGTTATGAATCATGTGCCCTTTGCTGTTCTTTCCTTCTTTCTAATTAAATTATAAAATATATTTTTGTCGGCTGCTATCCCTCCATCCATCCATCCATCCATCCATCCATCCATCACATTTCGTTTCAATTTCTCCATTTAGCTAATGAGCGAGCGAGTGGGTGAGAAAGGTGGAGACAAAACATGTTCGTGTATGTTGACATGTGACTGCGTGCCATTTAACACACATTACACGTTTTTTCCGGTCTTTGATGATTTTGACCTTTTTTTTTCTGCTGTGCTGTTTTATTTTTACATTCTCTACCGGAATTTGTGAATTTTTGTTTTTGTTTTTCTTCTTTCTTTTTTTTTTTTTTTTTTTGCGTCGCACGTTTCTTTTGTATTATATGCTAATATGTTATATACACACAAGGGAGGAGGATTTATTTGTTTTATCACTTTTTTTTCTTCTTCTTCATAGCACGCATTGAAAGCACGTATCTTCAATAACCTAAAAAGTATTGAGCGCTTTTATATGCAGATATATTCCAGTTTTTCAACTCGTGGTAAATGGTATAGTTTTCAGTTTCTTAGACCCATTCTCCTCCTCGCACCCATTTTGTTCTTTCTTGCCTAGAGTTAGTTGGCACGTACCTGCTATCTACCACAGGTAATAATTTCAAATACTAAAATATTGATTCTAGGTCGACGTAGGAGTTGATGAAAGAAGCACAAAGTCGACACGTAGTTGGCATAGGAGAGCTGACGTTAATAGTGGTGTTTGGCACTGGTGCGGGTGATATAAACGGAGCAAAGTTCTTTCGTAATCAAATTGTACTCTTCTTCTTGAAACAAAGGCAATTATAAACGATTATTACCGAAGCAAGGCATGAACAAATGACTTGAAATGTTGCTCAAATCTAGTCTATCCAGTGTCAAGGACTGAATCTTCTCGTAAATTTTCTCATCAATAAGAAGAGACGGATACGTAAATTTCTTTGTAATAGAACAGGTGGTTAGGTACTTGTTTTCCTTGTATTGTTTCTTTCCTTAGAATTCCTTGATATGTTTTACTTTTCTCATCTACTTTGGAATGGAATTTTTTTTTTTTTCGTTTATTATTGCCAGCTCCTTTATGATTATGTGTTCGAAAATGTCTTGTTACATATGTTACACCTGTACGTTACACTTATAAGAAGACATTACACGTAACTGAACAACGAGTTTACAAGTAAACGGAAATGTATTTCATTTAGAGGACGAAGAAGAAACATAAGAAACGTTTTCTTTTTGTCAGCAACTAAGTAAGAAGAAGTAAAGGAAACAAAAACCTTCTGAAAGGTGAACATGTGCTCTATGCGAGCTCTATGTGTTGAAATTTCTTTCAAATTTGTTTCGAGGAATTTTGATTGCGTATAGCGTGTGTGATTAAAGGAAAATCTTGAAAGGTAAAAAAAGTTCTTTACACAACTTATTAAATATTAGAATGCGAGGCAAGTTTAACAAATTCTCACCAATAGAACACAACGCAATAGATTGTACATGACAACATAAAGTGGAAGTGTTCTCGTTTACTAATTTCCACTTGTATGTAAATATGAAACCGGAATTTTGTTTTCAACACGTACATCGCTCGCTATACTTTTTTTCTGCCTGCAATTTAATTTGTGCATGCCACACGCCTTCCTTAAAATGTGAATGTAAAGTGTTCGCTTTTTGACGCGAACCGAGTCAGCAAATCGGTTTTATTCACATCCTCGTACATACGAAGAGCTTACTTAACAAGTGGCTGACCCACCGAGGCAAGTAAGCAGCAGTCAGAAGCGTACGTGAGCCTCATGAATAAGCCATGCGGACCAGCTTTTCTCAATTGAGGGCTTCCAACGTGTTTGAAACCGGTTTTCCGCTGTATTGACGGATGGACGAATGTCGGGGAAATTTCGCAGCGAACAGTGAAAAGCAAATAATTGTTGTTGATAATGCGCGATATTAACCGTTAGAACAGACCTTAAGTGATCAGAATCTTCTGAACTCGGCAAAGACAGAAAGACGATTTACCTATGGATCTTTACGCCTGATATGCTTTTAAAATATATCAACTTTTGATCCACAGTAACGATACGATGCAAAAGGCACTCTCCCTTATATCTTTATTATCTTTTATTACTTCTATCCCCACTTCAAATTTATTTTGAATTTCCCTAAAGAGGGAAAACATTTTCCCGCCTTCTTTCAAATAATTGAAAAGTTGTTAAATGACCATTAAAGGACAAAGTATTCCTAATAAAATATCTATTTGTGTTTTTTTTTTTTTGCATCATTCAATCCGTATGATTATTAATGTTTTTATTGAATGTTTTTATTTAGTTGGTTGGTTGGTTGGTTGGTTGGTTGGTTATGCAATGCATATCAATAAAAATGTTGTGCAACATCTATTGAAACCAAATACTTACTTAGCTCACTTGCTTGCTTGCTTGCTTATTACGTTTGTATACGTGTTAGATATGTGAGCGGCGGGTACAAAATGCTGGTAATGAATGGTGTAATCAATGCATTTTATTTTCTTAGTGAAGTGAATTATGCGCTAGCACTGTACACAAAGCCGTTTATTAAATTTAATAATGATTACAACCCTGATTTTGCGCTTTTTCTCTTTAGTGGTTTGTTTTTTTCGACTATTGTTGTTGTTGTTGTTGTTCTTGTTCTTGTTGTTGTTATTTTTACCAATGACTCAGACAACAATAATGGTGCAACTGAATTTAAAATCTAACTTGATCGAGGCTCACGTTGGAAAACATTAAAAGCTGCACATATGTTTTAATAAATTTCCGATTATTAAAAATGAACTATAAAACTGACAAGTAAACAACAACAAGAAAGGAAATTATATTCCACTTAACTCGAATACTACCCGCCTATTTTGTTCAGTTTGGTTTTCGAAATCCACAAACAAAATTTCGTAATTTAAGCGAATCTGTTTACAATCAATTGCTGCTATTTCGTATTTTACGAGTTTCCATAAAAAAAAAAAACCGTCAAAATTGAAAGCTTTATACTGTGCTACGTAAGCACAGGAGTCATAAAAACAACTGCAATAGCACACCTGCTCTCATCAAGGAAATAGCATACGAATAAAGGCAAGTCGGTGCAATGTTCTCGTCTTCGAGAACTCAAGCTCAAGCTAACTAGAGCCGATTGTGAAACATTACTTTCGATGTCGAGCAAAACTCCTATGCCACCGAGCACCTACCATCAAGTCCGCTATTCGTTGAAGTAGTGGTTGAAATGGAAAATTGCTTTTAAGGTGGACGGACAACTCGAGAACTCTTAATCGATTTCAGAACGTAAATCAAATAGGGGAGACATTTGGAGTGGAACGTACAGGATTTTAAGCAAATTTAAACGAAATTCATTTTCCTTGCACGCCTGCAAGAAAGACGGACGGAGAGACATAAAGGTATAAATGGTCAGTGCGGAATGATGAGGATATTGAAAAGACAACGAATAATTTACTGTATCGCCCGTGGTGGTAGGTGCAAGCTAGGCAATGGAAGGAATATGAGCAGAAGAGAAGAAACAGTGGAAAAAGCATAAAATTGTTAAATAAACTGAAATAAATGGTGTCCCAAAATGAAATGGAATATTGTGCTATAATTTTAGTATGAATGCTGTAGTTCCGTGATTTCAATCCCATGAAGCTACATAATCGTCGAAGCATAATATATAGGTTATGTCTTGCCGGAAAAAGCAAGTGAAGTGAACCGTTCTTTCGCGGTAGTGTTTTTAATGGCAAAGTTCACATTGATAAAGCATTAAGAAGTGAGTGCACAATTGCCAAGAATTCATTTCAAATCTCAACTCAAAACTCAACTATAAATGTACCTTAAAAAGGGATCAGCAGGGATCAGGGATCAGTGTTTTTAATGGCAAAGTTCACATTGATAAAGCATTAAGAACTCAAAACGCAACTGTAAATGTACCTAAAATAGGGAACCATCATGCGTAGCGAAGCCGAAGGGAATGTTCGCTTGTCAGCATCACACATAAGTTGGCTGTCATAGAAGGGGCTCATAGAAAGAAAGATATCAATCGATGAAAAACTGAAAAATGTTAACTCAGTTCGAGACACCCTCGACGGACTAATACCATCAGCTTGGCCTACCTTATTGAATGTATTCTCTTTTCGTTTGTCTTTGTTAATTCTTTGAAATAATTACGAAAAAAGAAAAGCAGTATCTAACGTGAACACTAATGCATAAAGAATTAATTGTTAATTTTTTTCGTGTTCGTCTTTGCATTGTTTCGTTATCTACGAAGACTCGAATGCTCACAATACACACATCAATCCATTCATTTTAATGAACGTAAGAAATGTATACGAATATGTGTGTGTGTGTGTGTGTGCGTGTGTGTGTTTCGTTGGTTATCGATCCGTAAATTTGTTATTCGTTTTTGTTCTTTTTTTTGTGCCAGCAACAGAAAACAGAAAGCCCTGAAAAGTATCATCATGGGGTGGTGGATAGGTAACCCACTTGTGCTTTCAACTAAACGGGTAGAATAGAAAGAAAAAAAAAAGAAGAAAACTTGGAAGAGAACAGTAGTAGACAAAAGCAAGAACACACTAACTTTGGTTTATGTAGAAAACTTGTTGTGCCGGCTTTTCTAAAAGACGTTTTCGATTTTTTCCTAAAATATCATTCAATTCATTTTTTTTTTTTTTTT
>KK502627.1:419473-434229 GCA_000688735.1 Glossina austeni
GTCTAACATTAGCTAACTAATGTTAAAAATAGTACATTTTAAGTAGGCTTTATTAAGGTGATTTTCTAACTGATATACAAATCGATCGCCACCGCTGCCTACATTGCGGAAAATTCTATAACAAAATCCACTCAAATATTTGCGCATTTTTTTTTTTTTTTTTGTTCTTTTCTCTCTTTTTACTTTAAAAATATTTTAAATCTTTTGTGTTTTTACGGAGGAGATTTTTTCTATTGATTTTTGAGAATATATTAAGTTTTCATTCATTGTTTGCAACACTCGAAGGAATGCCTTTGAACGCATGAAAAGTCCGAGAGTGGCAACTCGGTATTCATTTATCACACATTGTCCCATTAATCCAAATTGATCTATAAAAGTCTGTATATAAGAATTGAGAAAATAACTTGTAAATATATTATATATTATTCATACGCCTTGGTGACCATACTTTCCTGTTTCTTTACTCCTTTTTCCATATGTTTCTCAATTTATTCGAGTAATCGTATGGTATGATGACTTTTTTAATGATCGACACTTAACAGCATTTACCCGCAATTGTTAAATTTTGATTCAACCTTTAACTCTGTCATCATCCAGGAGGAGGAAAAGTGGCTCATTAGTATAATATTTCGCTAATCTTCATTTCCAACTCCTGTTCCTGTAGATAAGGGCAAAGAGGGAGAAGAAGAAGAAAAAGAAGTGGTTATAGGCAGGACGGTTTGGGAATTAGAAACTACCGAAGATGGAGATCCTGCACTTTATTCATTAAAGATCCAGTTGATAGAGAATATTAATCTTATGGCAAGCACGTAACACTTAGTAATCTTCTGTCACAATATTCTTAACAATGTTCTTAAATGAACGCATCATTGTTTTCTCTCTACTTGATAAAGACTGAGAAGATGAGAAGATCATGAAATTTCTGTTAAGATTTTCTCTAATGCAGAGTCAGTGCGATTTTTCCACAATTTCGACTTTCATTCTTTCCCCCTACAAATTAGGGAGAAAAGGCAGCGGAACAACTTGAAATTCCTTCTTGCTTAACTGAAGTACTCGTTCTTATCAGTTCTTCTTAAAGTCGCACCTATCTATCATCCGTCAAATGATAGGAACGTCAACATAAGTACGAATGAATGACTTTAGCCGCAACCTTTGTGACGATAGTGCAATTGATTTAAGATGAACTAAACGCTAGATAGTCTAAGGTTGGTTCTAAGGCGAGTTTTTCTTTTTCTTTGCAATTTTTCTCATTGTATAAATAAATAAAAACCGTGTTGAGGTTTTTTTTTTGTCATTTTTTTTTATTTATTTGCTTTCAAATTGAGTCACTCGCTGTTAGTATCGATTTAATCGTTTTCGTTTGTGTTGCTTGTTGTTTATTGTCAGTTGTTTATTCGGTTGGTTGGTTAGTCGACTGGTTGCTATTCGCTAGGCAATATTTATAGTCTTTCATGCGCACACATATAACATGTTTTTATTTAGAAAGTTCGTTAACCTGAATTATTTACCCACATACTTATCTATCTCTGCATGTTAATGTGTATATGTAAAAAAAAAAAAGAAGAAAAATAGTGTAAGTTGTGCGGCTGATGGTGTTTAATTTGTTTGTTGTTATTGTTTACCTAATCTGCGAGGCGGGATAGAAGAAAAGCGGGAAAAATGCCAACAAAGTTCCAAAACCATATTTTTTTATTTTTTGCTAAAAATTATATAAAGGCGTCATTAGCATTAGACGACAGTACAGGAGAAATTCAAATATGACTAAAATATAAAAAGATAGCACATAACTTACTTCAATCATTTATGTTGTGCCTACACGATTTCTTGTATCATCATTATATACATATGGGTTTTATTTAAATGAATTTCATCAACAGCTGCAGCGTTGTCTTAAGCGCCAGGATGACAAAAAAAAAAAAAAGAAAAAAAACCTTCGCTATAGTTAACATTACATGTCAAATAATTTAAGATATTTGGACCAAAGGGTTTTACGTTGAATCCAAAGTTAAAGTGTGGAAGTGGAAAAAACTCTTATATGAAATCTATCCCGCTAAAGGTTTGTGCTTTGCATGTCTCCAGAACAAGGGTCTTAAGCCAATAGAGCACAAGGCGCGGAAACAAAGTTCAGCCTCACATATAGTAATGAATTCCACGGACTTTGTGTTCTGTTGAAACGTCTTCGATCAATTGGGAAATTCTAAGGTGGTTTACATTAAATTTTTGCCCTCTTCTGGAAAGAAGACAGACAAAGATATGATTAGCAAGAGAACCTGTGGATGGCTGAATTGTCTTAGAATTGTAAGGTGATCGATAAAAAGTACATAGGCGTACGTCTCTTCCACTTAGGTTGGTAGGGTACCTAGCAGTAGCTTATTAGTGAATTTAGTTAAAACATCAATACTTGGAAACTGTTATGCGTTCGAAGACGTAATCTTTTCATCAAGGTTCAACGTAATGTTCTTAGGAAACGTAAAAGGATTTAATCTTTGTTAGGTTTTCCACTTCCTCTGTTTCTTGCTCTATCTTAACAATACGAATGGACTGACAAGGTAGATATGACTTAGCACTCGTTTCCTTTGAATATTTGTAATATTTTCCACAAGCTAAACTTGCCCACCTGGTAAAAATCCTTTTGCATAAAATTACAGTAGTCCGCCTGAAGCTTACCTCGTCATATATTAGAAAATCCAACCTACTATTTAATAAAACAAAAAAAAAAAAAAAAAAAACAAAAATAGCAAAAAATTAGTAAACACAAGTTTATTTTCCATAAATCCAATAACAAGGCTTGTGACTTACTATGTATCGTACGTACATTATTGAACAGCGACAGACAGAGTGAACATTTAATATGAACACAAAAAAATATGTACATAATTTTCATTGACTTCAGTTTCAGGGAGTGTTCGTAGCGATCATTAACCAAATGGCATAAAAAAAAAAAATAATAGCTAAGCACGTGTTAAATATCTTTAAATCAAAATCTTAAGTAAACCAAAGTCGTGGTTGTTGCTTTTTTAGCCCCTTCCTATTTTTTTTTCTTTTAAGATTTGAAAATGATGTAATTTTTTTCTATTCTTTTTTTTTTTTTTTGCATACATATTTAACAAGAATAAAAAAATTTTTAATTTATTCAAATCTATTTATAATTTTAAAGGTTTCTTGCAGACGGTGGTGGTGGTTTCGTTTTTTTTTTTTTTTTTTATGATTTTTTTTTTGTCTAGCCATTGATTGTTAAGGTTGTTTGTTTGCCAAATTCTTAAAAAAAAAAAAGAAAATTTTCTCTATTTTTTTATGTTACGCTGAACTTGACATTGCAAATGTTTAAATGCTCAAAGAAATATAATATTGGCCCACTTAACAACTTAGATATAGTTGCATATGCATAATACATTTTTCAATGTTTTCCTTCAAGAATTTTTTTTTTTTTTAATGAGTTGAGAAATTTGCGAGAAGAAAAAGAAAAGAAAAAAAGGCATACAATCAGAAGAAATTTTGCAATTGTAGAGAGAAGATTAATAGAATTTGCCCGGCCACTACTGATGGCATCTCAATTACTTGATCGTGAACTTCAATCAAATCAAAGCAATTTCGGAGAAAAGGTGAAGCTTTATACATGTTCGCCACATTGCTTTATAAGACAACCAAAGACCAAGGGAATGAAAGTAAAACCTAACCTAAAATGAAAAGTGAAGATTAAGGATAGTTGCGGTTGGTTGTGGAAACACAGCTTTCGTTCCGAGCAAGATTATAGCTAAGCTTTTTAAATGGTTTGCTTGACTAATTGTATTATGTAATCTATTAATGTCAACTCCTGAAATTCAAATCAGGATACATATGTGGAGCTTTACCTTTTTTTTCTTAGGACTGGTAAGATAATTAACCGGACAGTCTTTCTCAATCTCTGGACTACAGTTAGTTGTAGATTATGGTTTGATTGTGATATGTGGGAAAACAGAAACCTTTCCAATTGATAACTGGCCGAAAGCATCTCAAAAGGAGGGCAGAGTTTCCTTTCCTACCAGAATGTCCACAGTTTTCGTCATTATGGAACCAGCAATCGCGATTTCGATTTTATCAATCCGCCTTTTATATGTGTGGGGGTGATGGAAATTCATTTCCACGGGGAAATAGTTTTCTCGACTACTTCTTCTTAATTTTATTCTAGATAGCTATTGACTTTACCTATTCAGCCGTACCTTGCTTTACTATGCCGTGAATATAAATCAATTTCTTCTTATTATATGTTCTCAGTCAAGTTCTTGATAGATCAACACTTCGCGCTGAATGTTTTTCTTCCTGCTTTCAATAAAATCAACTTTGTCTTAAAATTTATGTTTTCTTTATATACTAAATCAATGTGTGCCATTATGTCCATGTGTCCATAATGTGAGTAACATTTTTCCGTGGGTTTTTTGTTGAAGAAGAAGACGAAAAAGGAAATTTTTTTTTTATTTTTTATTTTTATCTTAATTACTATATGAAATAACCATAAACGTAATATCAAATTTATTTAAATTTATTAATTTATAATTAAGTTAAGAAAAAATATTAATAATTCATTTTATTTTTCTTTCTTTTTCTTCGCTTTCTTTTTAGGTAAGTGTATAAACGGATGTAATTTTATCTGTAAATGGAGGCATGAACACATGAGTACGTACGTATGTATATGTGTTTGTAAGTTTTCCGTACACTAATGACTTTGTAGTTATCATAGCAAAAAAAATCAAATTAAATTTAATATTACGCAATAATTTCTTGGTAAGAAAACACTTTTTTTTTTTCCGAAATTTTCTTTCATTTTTCGTGATTACTGCAAATCTCGCATCAGTCATGATTAATGAACAGTAAAGCAAACATAAAATGCAAAGCAATTATAAAACATATAAAGAAAGTGTTAATATGTGAAGAGCGGTAAATAAATAAAAAAACGAAATAAATGAAAAAAGAGAATTATAATCGACTCGGATCGAATTTTTCATTCCCCTCAATGTTTTTCTTAAAAGAAAAACAGAAAAATTAAATACCGAAATGCTACATAATCATGGGTGGGCTTGGTCCATGTCTCTCGTCTTTGTATATTTACTATAGGGTATAAATGAGAATTTTTATGACAAGAAATATAATTTAATGCTGCCCAACAATACATATAGTTTAAGGGGTCGGTCCTTCTGATATTGCGAATGTCTTGGGAAAATGAATACGTCTGCCATCCTTCGCTGAGCGGTGCAATAACACAAAAACGAGTTAAATTCAAGCACATCGTCTTGAAGAAAAATTACAACTTATTAGCCATCTTTATTCGGCAATATCAGGCAGTATCAGTAGTCAGCAAGTGCAAGGGCTGCTGAGATTCATTTGTCGTTGGTTTCATCTTATAGCACTTAGCATCGTCCTCTGTCTTTCCTTTCTCTTTCCTTTCACTAGTAGTGCTTCTCCTTCGTTGAACTTGAGTTTCATGGGCCACAGTAGACAATGCTATTGTTCCTGGGTATCCTGGAAAATATACAGCAACTCTCAATGTTCTTTTGCTTTTTTTTGTATTGGGTTCGTTGCCGGTCCGTACAAGATTCATTGTAAAGGCATGAGAGTAAGAAAATTTATTAATCAACTTCTGTGTGAATGTGGGATCAGGGAATTTATACTGACTTGCATTGGCAGAATTTTTTTGTTAGTATGCAGGCGTACACGTGAATGGTTAAATGACCAAATATCTTGGCTCGTTCTTAAGTAGCTTTGACGACATTTGTCCCTCATTCAGTTCTGAAGATCGACAGCTACATCTAGAAAAATCTTACACCTTTCACGACGGATGCTGTCCATGTGAGGTAGTTGCCTGGCTTATAACAACGGCTGGTGCCGTCTATATAGGCACATTTATTAGCCCACAGCGGCGAACACACAAATACATGACACAACTAAACCGAAGTTTTTAAAATAAAAGCAACTTAGTTTTCCTATCGGCTTCCATCGCAAGTTTATATATATCTTCCGCATTGTAGTTGTAACTATCGTATCAGTTCCGCGATTAAAGGTGAACAGCGAGATCACTTCTTATTTTTGAAATATTTTTTTTACCGATCTTGGAGATATTTTCTAGAATATGGGAATCAATCCTTTACCTCCAACGACTGTTTTCTAATGCCTTATGTTGATTGATTTCTAAAGTACTCCAATACACCAACAGGTGTCTTCAGAGTCGTTTCTGACTTTGGCTATAGAATTAAACATTTTCCTGCTGCTTCGAAGGGTCGGAAGTTCCGGTGTTGGCATTTTTATGCTTAATTGAATGCATGCCTAACCCTAACCACACCATGCTTTTTTATATACATCTCATATCACAGTGAAGTGATGTGATGCATAACTGACTTGTGTTTAATTCAGATGACAGCCGACCAGACTCTCTCTCTCTCTTATCGAATCTTCCTGCCTTTGCTTATGTTTTCCCTTTCCTCGTTCCAAGAATTGTGATCTTCTGTCCTTATTCGCTTGCGATGTGTTTTGTTTTAAAAACTTTTCGATTTATAAGTTGTGGCGACCTTTTTTTCTTTAATATGACCCACCATTCAGAGCATGTCCCCTCTTCGTGTAACACATGGTGGCAGTCAGAATAAAGTGACGAAAGAGAAAGTGATAGGAAGATGGCCGCCACCTAATGCGAGCGCTCAGTATAACTACGACCGTAGTTAGGGTTCAGGGAAGTCACAATTTTATATTGACTTCTTTACCGCATAACTTTTGCCATTTGCTGATATCATAACTTTTAATAGTTACTTCTCTTCTACGTACATTTTATTATCATGAATATATAAGAATTATTTAATAAAAGAAGAAGAATATATTTAATATTATAATTTAACACTTGACAGTCGTATTCCACGCGACTGACTGTTACCAAAGAACGTGACGCTCATATAAAATTCAAATGTCAATTGATTCGATGTTTAACTGGTCGGATGGACAGACAGACGACAGGGTAATCGTCACATCACATGAGATCGCAACCATTCACAGAAACCTTACATACTCCCGAGAAGTGGTAGTGTGTGTGAAAAAGAAAAAAAAAATAAATAAAAAAAAGAGATAGAAAAACTTTCTACTTTTTGCAATCGGTGATTAGTAAATCTAACTCATCGTCCAATGGCCATTTACGTGCTTGAAAGAAAATTCAATATATTAGAAATAATTTGCAAAAAAAGAAATATACATATATATGCATATATATATACATATATATGCATATATATGTATATTTAATAATTAATTTTTAATTGGTAAAATCAAGCCGACACACATTCGCCGGTCGGTATGGAAATGAAATACGCTTTTTGTGCATAATTTGCATATCAATAGAAAGGTTATTATAAAAAGGCCACAATAGTGCGGATTAACGTTTAGCAGGGAAAGTGTTAGCAGAATAATAATAATTGCTTACTAATACATGTGCGCCGAGTATATTTACTATTTATATTCCTTGGATATTTTTTTTCCACAATTTTTTATTACAAGTTTTTTTTTTCCTTCTTCGTCAGCGCATATCGTTACCTGGTGTTTGTGTGACTAAAGTGTCATTGCCATTCTTTTTTTATTATTATTATTATTTCAATTTGAATTTTTATTTGCTCTGCTTCTATCACCGGTTAATGTGTTCGTTTGTAAAGTGATTGCAACCGCTTTCGTAGACAACTGTACATTTATTAAAGAAAAAATAAAAAAAAATGCTTGGATAAGCTTATAACTCTTACTCAACTAACCAAAATTTATATGTACTCTTGTGTGTGTATATATGACTGGTCATGATTATGCTCTTTTCGTTACGAGGGAAATTTTTATAATTAATTTTTATTAATATTATTTTTATGGTTATGCAAAATTTCACTCTATATATGCTACGGTTCACAAAACCGTGCGGTAAAATTATAGGTTATTTGAGTTCGTTGTGGGAAATTAGTAACTCACCCCACCTAAATTTTTGCTTCAAAAAGCATTTATTTGTCTACTCACCATAAAGATGAATAGATTTATATTTGAGTTTATGAACACTATCTCGCCACATGCATAACAGATGGAAACAGGTTTACAAAGTACATCCGTGAATTCTTATTTATGTCTGTCCGACCATCAATTCTTTCTTTCAAACGTTACTTGTCTGCGCAACTCTGCTTCGAACCCATTTTCATACTGTGCTGTCCATCAACAAACTCCATGACTTTCCCATACATTTTCATAACTCTTTCTACACAACAAATATATATAAATATATATCAGTTACTGCATATCTGTAGCAAATTTTAGATGAAGTTTTGGCAAATAATTGGGAATTAAACCTGATATTGATTGTAAAGCATAGCATCGTCAATAAACTTCGTTATTTTACTGATCGATCGAATCGAAATTGATTAAGCCATCAGAGTATTAATTTTCGATTGTCAATTATACCCAATTCTTAAATTGAAACTAAACGAGACTTCTACTGCCCTGTACGAGACGAGTTTATGCCAATCACTCGCAAAAGTTTAGCAATACATTATGAAGTGCTGTTCAATAATAAAAAATAAATTGACGAACCCCACCCTTATCATATTTATATTCACAGATAGTCCACGCAAAATGCTATTATGTAGACGTGTCGATTAATTAGATATATTTACACTTTACACTTTAATAATCTTGAAAGCAGGAGTAACCAAACTTTCAAAAACGAGCCGCAATTTTGAGACCAAAGTAAACTTTGGTAAAAACTATTTTAAAAGAATTGTAAATATATTTCATTCATTCATAGGTCTACACTGTAGGCATGTCATTGCATCCGTACTTCGGGAGAAAACTCGTTTTCTAAGCTCTATTTTAGATGATAGGAGATTAGATCAAACTTAAGTCTCAAACCGAATACATTTTCTACACTCCCTTCACTATCACTTCTCTTAATGCTTTTTCGACCATGTCCGTCGCTCCCTCTTTTTTCAGATACCTGAGTTCCGTATTACAACGGTCTCAAACCGAATTCATTTTCTACACTCCCTTCACTATCACTTCTCTTAGTGCTGTTTCGACCATGTCCGTCTCTCCCTCTTTTTTCAGATACCCCCGTCCCGTATTACAACGGTCTCAAACCGAATTCATTTTCTACACTCCCTTCACTATCACTTCTCTTAGTGCTGTTTCGACCATGTCCGTCTCTCCCTCTTTTTTCAGATACCTCCGGCCCGTATTACAACTTTTTGTCATTGTTTTTTTTTCACATTTTTTTTCTGCATTACCATCAGTCTCTCTGAGATGCGCGGTTTTCCTTCTACATTTTTTTAAATCCACACTTTCATGACAAAGTTTCGCACGTCTTAGAACAAAGTATAAAACTTACGTGACTACTGGCTTTACTTACACGTATCTTTATCTGCATTTATAAAGACCTGTATCTGTGTGTATTATTGCACCCGTGTGCCTGTGTACCAATAACATACGGGTGTTTATGTGTCTGCCAGTAATGCTTGCATTTATATTCATTTTTATTACTACTACTGTGTGCTAGTAAGTACTATGACATTGGTCATGGCTCAGACAATGGTTTCAACTTTAGAATAATATCGCTATATATATGCACCGGATTTTTATACGCGTTTTTGTTGTGTTGTGTGCAAAAGCGACGGTTTATTGAACTGCAACCAAACTAAGTGGCCATTTAATAGCGTTCCTTATAATTTAATGTAATAGAATGAAAAGAAGTCGTAAATTGTTTTTCCACATTTCATATTTATTAACTCTCATCAATCAATCACCAGTAAAGTTTCTCCCCTCAAGTACAAGCACTTGATTTGCTTCTTTTTTTTTTTTTTTCTCTCTTATCGATTACTTTATGTTTTTACGCTTACTTTTTCACGTAGTAAATTCAGTTTAACATTCTGTTTATCAGGCCTTTAGGCTAAGTTGGTGGAACTAACGATGAAGAAGATTAGTCTGAGTTTCTTAGCTGAGCTGCATCCATCTATTATCTTTCCATTTGATAAGTTAATTCCCGGAACTCCGTGGGCCTTCTTCAACTTTTCAGCTTCCAAAAATGTAAAGTTCCCCAATCATTTGATGATGGCTTTCATTCATATGAAAAACTTTAAAAAGTAACTACAATCGTGTTTTTTCCACCTAGATAACGACGACATAGACCCGTTTCTAGTAAAGTGGGCTTTTTTGATCCATAATTTTCGCAAAGAATTCGGCAAAACAAATTCTTTAATCTGCACGGCCCTAATGTAGACGAAACCGAAACTGTCTTAGACAAACACGGCTATATTTTTCGTCTATAATTTTCGGTCCCGGGAGGATATAATTTTTTAACATTGGATTCTTTATCGATCAAGGGATTTTGCACGAAATATCGCTTTGTTACCTTCTTTTGGAACAGCTTAACTATAGAGATCCTTCCTACCGTAACTGACTTCATCCCCACTAACTTCCTTTTGAAGTTGAACATTCACAAACACTACTCCCTTTCTCCAGCCCTCCATTCCTTACGATCAGCATGTACAGGGGACATCCTCTGAGTGGCTGGTCGTAGAGAAAAAGAGTTTGTGCGTCTATGGCGATTGGACAAAAATTGTGGGTCCAACTTGGCCCATTAGTTGTAGGGTTAACAGAGTTCCCCAGACCTAGAGTTTGAAAAGCTCGGGTTTCTTTCAATATGTTGAGAGATTGTCTTTAATTATTTTTTATACTACAAAAGGTATGGACTTTACAGTTATATTAAGTTATGTAGCGACTCCCATTGCGCAAAACTGTTAGGATGATAGATAGCAAATGAACGATTAATTTTCGGTTTTTCACTGTTAAGTGAAGGTTAGTCAAGATTCGACAAAAAACGGATAAACTTTTCTTATTTCTTTTTATCAAGATTCCTTTTGTCTCTTCTTTATTATGAAATTCCAGTGGAAAAGACACACACATGTGTGTGTGTGTGTTTGTGTGTGCACACACATAAATGTATTTTTATAGAGACATTTTATCGTTTTTAATACATTTTGGAAAGACGCGTCGCCGCGTGTAAAGGCAAATACAATATATTTGCTGTGAAGAAACACTTGAGTGAGCCATTGCACGAATGATTTACATCTCATAAATATATACGAGAAATATTGCCGTTCAAGTTCAAGGTTTACGTACAAAATTTTAAGGTTAAATTTTGTGTTTGTATTTTCTTTGTGTTTCTTCACAAAAAAAAAATATTCGGCTCCTATCAAGAAAACAAGTACGAAAGCTGTGTATGCGCTTCGAAGTGAATTTCTTGATATCGAACGCCTCAAGGTCAACATATAACAAAAATGTCAAAGTATTTCCTACTGAGCTGAAATCAGTCGCTGTAAATGTCATGCATGAGTATTGTTGAGTATTACGAACACATCCCTCGGCATTAGGTGTAATAATAACAAATTAGGGAATTCATAAATATTTAGCATAGCTACTTAATTATTTTAATGAGGTTAAACGTTAATGGTTAAGCAAAAAGGCGCACGTTTTAAAATGCGTTTAAATACGTACATGTTTTGAATTAAATATGTATACACCGTAGCCAGCCATTCCCTTGAGGTTTTTTTTTATTTATTTATTTATATGAATTTTTTTTGGTTTTTTTTTTTTTTCATTTAATTCTATTTAAAATAATCCATAAAAACATACAGAACAATACTCAAAGCACCAAAAGTGAAAGTTAGCATTCTATGATCATATAAACACACACACACACACACACACAACCACAGTTGCGAATTTAAATCAGCAAAACGAATCTGTAGTTTATAATATACGAGTGTATGTGTGATTAGTTGGTTAATTATTTTTGTACAAATATTTGCAAGTGAAAGATAGTTTTCACCTCACTGTTCCACTATCATCTGTTTTTTAGGTTATAAGGCTAATGGCAAAAGAAGTAGTTACCTCAGGAAAAATTCTATTCCAAAAAAAGTCCTTGCAAGCAAAAATACTTGTACCTGTATTAAAATCCGCTGTACCCATTAGCGAACTCTAGTTCTCGTGACGAAAGTATCGCTTTTTGGTTTAAGGACTACCAGTTCATTACCCGTTAAAACCCAGTGCGAGCTACCTCGATGACAAGAGCCGCAAACAGACCACCCCCGGAGATTTTCATATGTAGGATCCGATTATTTTTATTTCTGGGCTCAATCAGAATATTTCACAAAAGCATAAATAGAATATAAAAACAATAGTCGGAATCACTGTAAAAGTATAAAAATACGATTCGAGTTATTAGCTGAAAATTCACAAACTTTTCCCTGGGAGTCTGCTTCACTGCTTAACTGAAATGTTGGCTAACTTTCCGCTTCGTTAATCAATTAATTTTCTACACATTTTTCGATAGTTTGACTTTTTCATTCGCTATGAATCTCCAATAAAATATAAGTGAACAATAAATATGTTAATATATGTTAATCTGCAAATGTTAAAAATTAAATGCTTTTTAATATTCTTTGGATATTAACAAGAATGGCTCAGCCAGCAAATCAATTCGCAATATCATCGCGATCGCAATACTTGCCGATAATCAAAAGTTGCTTTGGTTTGCTACTCTCTTCTATGTTATCTTTGTTTCAATAGTCCGCTTGTAACGTTAACGGGTAAGAAAATTACATTTTGTTGGAAGCAATTCTCTTATACCCATCACCGTTATCGTCTGAAAGATGGAAAAAAAGGAAAAAGTATAAATTTGCATGCTCCGTAGTATTGGATGGGTGTGGCAGAACACACGTTCAAACTTTTATCGATGTACGAGCAAAAAAACAAATTTTTATTCCTTTTGAAAAACAGAGGTGTTCTCAGTTTACCTGATGCTGTCGTATCCTTCACGTATCACGGTGTGTGGAGGCACTTCTGATGTTTCTGCTAAATTGGAAATCGATAAGTTCATTTTTGCGGCCTGGACAATAACAGACATTACATAGACGGATGGACAGACATACTTAAATCGATTCAGAATTTGATTGCTGATCAAGAAAATATACACTGCGAGGTCTCTGAAGATTGTTAGGCTTTTTTAATAGTTTTATCTTTCATACCCAACATATGTGCGCATAAACTGATACGTACAAATAATTGATCCCATAATCAACTATCGAAATTATCAGCTTGGCCATGTAGATATTCGTAAAGTCGCAACACTTAACACATAATCTTCCCAAGTAGGGCGTGCTACTTATATATTTCACTTGAGTTCATCTTTGAATATTCGTATAATTCGATCTAAAATTCTTCCTTCCGTAACTTTGCGATAAAAAAAAAAAGTGAAAATTGAAAATATATTTTTTATCAATAATTTACGATGCGTTTAACAGATACGCTACTTAATGAAATTATATAAACTTATCTAGAATGGCAAGCAAAACACTACACAAATGCAAATCGCAAAAAGAAGAAAATGTAAACTTTTAAAGTGCACTCACACTCACTAATGCTGTTTTTCACTTAGCTATGAGCAAATGTTGTTAAGATTGAAACTTTTTTTTTTTTACCTTTTAAACGATATGAAGGGCACTTGTTTACTTTAGCAAGAAAGTTTACCGACTTAATTGAGTAAATAAAACTCACAACGTCTTTCAATCATTGTAAGTGATAAGTGCTTTCGAGAAATGAGAAAAAGTCAAAAAGAAGTCAAAAAAAAGAGAAGAGAGAATAAAGTGGAAAAACAGCCCCCGCCGCCCCCGCCCAACCCAATGTGAAATAAAATTCGACAAAATAATTTTAGGCAACCGGATGTTGAAAAGATATTAAGATTGATTACGAAAGCGTATTGCTGTGTGTGCGTTTGCACAAGAAAAAAGAGATCCTATGGATGATTTTCATTCGTTTGTGCGGCATCGATACGAATTTTTTCCCATTTGTAAATAAAACGTTTCCATTATTATTATTTATTAGACTAGAAAGTGCAACAAACAGGGTTGAGCCAGGCTATCTGCCACCTATGTATTTCGTTTTATTAAACTATTAATTAATTTCTTTGTTGTTAGGCAACAAACGATAAAAAAATCAATCAACGAGAGAAAGGGTGTGTATACATCTACATTGTTATATATATGTATATATATAGATATAAATACATATATAGAGGGGAATGCTTGCAAGTTGATAAATGCATGGTTGGTTTTTTATTATAATCCTCTAATGTGCGGGGCTTCTCCATACGCTTCCCTATAATTTCATTAATGCAAAGGCATACACTTATGCATGCATTCCACACTTCGTGTCAACAATTTGCAATAACGTTAAAATATTACACGGTTCGAAAATATGATTTACATTTCGTCTTGCCCGACATCAATGACAATGACAAGAAAGTTAATCGTTTCTTAGAGTCTTTAAAGAACCGTGATCTTCAAATTGATACCTTCTCTCTAAAATTTCTCATCTCCCTTGCATTATAAAAATTTGTATAAAATACTATTAGGCTATTGGGCTAATTTATGTTCAGTTCTATTGATTTATTACCTCTTTCTTGTTCTCCAATATCAAATTTATTTTTTTTTTACTAAATAAGTGGCTTGCTATCGGATATATGGAAATGAAAGTAACGCACGCAGCAAGTGTTCATTAGAAAAAGAGAGAAAAAAAAATGCATTGCCTCATTTTGGAACACCTCTTATATAACTTTAGTATGGTAAGTCATGTTAGCATTTTATCATATTTCCCTAAACATCTTTTCTTTTTTTTTTTTTTTTTTTTTTTTTTTTTTTTTTTTGCAACCCGGTTTAATGTTCGGT
>KK502627.1:437515-450427 GCA_000688735.1 Glossina austeni
CAAAAAAAAATAAATAAATAAATAAAAAAAAAAAAATAAATTCAAATAAATTGTAATTATTTAAAATCACAAGTGAATGAACAAAAGAAACGCGGTCCGCGGAAGTTTTACTCTTAACATTTATTTTTTACTTAATAAAATATTTCAATAAATCTGAATATAATTTAGAAATAAAAAAGAAAACATAGCGGGAATCATTAACTGTTGAACGATTAGCTGCATATCAATATTAAGTTAAATAACTTCAAGTCTTTTAAAAATTTTAAATTGTTTTTCAATCTTTTTTGCTGCTTGCTTTCAATCTTCTTTCGAGGTTTCTCTTACTCTTTACTTATCATTAATTCATGTCTTCATTCACAAAAACGTATCTATCTCGCAGCTATGCATATAGAAATAAATAATTTACTAATATACAGTTAAAGCACGTCAAAATGAGTCACTTTTCACATTGATTATGAATGGGTTTGTCATTCATTACAGCTGCGCTCATGGTAAACGTTGATTGCCGACAGATTTTGCATTCGACGCTTTCTACCGCTTCAGTACCGACTAACGTATAAAGTATGTTATGGGCTTTTTTTTTGCATGCAATTGCAAATCTAAACAGTGTGCATGTGTGAACTCAAATTAATTGAGAGACGTATTATATATATATATATATATATATATATAGGAATATATATATAGGAATGTGCCAAGCAGAGCATATATTACTAGGAGCATATTCTTCAACATAAACTACTGCTTATCCGTATTCCCCGCACTTCTATTAAAATCGCCATCACGACAACTTTAAAATCCTTCTTATTGTTCTTCTTAATTGCATTTTTACTTCAGTTCGAAAGCGATAGTACCGAGGACGTAACAAATTCCCATAAGTCGAGATCACCTTTCAGAAACCAAAGGGGGGGCTTCGTTTTTTTTGAAAACCACTTATTTGTTCCTCAATATTTATTTTATCCCGGTCAATATGACCCTTGTGACAAGGCCCCGATATGCCTTGAGTTCTTCCCGCGATGCGGTTTATCTCCAAAATCGTGGCAGAAACACCGTCACCTCACCCATACACAGTTTGCACAATTACCTTCGAACAGCCAGTAAATCGGAAATAGATCCGATGTTACGCCTAGGACGTGGTAGGGGGCAAACTGCGAGTCCGCCGAAGGTATTTGGAGTTTATTCCTTTCGCTTTTAACTAAGCATATGTATCTTCGTTCACAATAAACTATAACCTGGGCTTCCGGCCTCTTAAACCCTCTCAATCAAATATTATACGCCTTGAAATGCAAATCTTTTTCAAGAATAGCACATCACCCAACAAGTTCAACATCAAGATGGCATAGAGCCGTAAGATGAGTATTGACAAATCCAACTTTCAATCCTACGAACTTATTGAGTGAAAGTAATCCTTAGATTAAGTGCAAATAATAAAAATTCACTGATGTGTGATGTGTTTTGCTCAACAAGAATAGTATTTTTTATTCTAACAAATGATCGGATCATTTACTGCACTTGTTTTTATGGTATAAGTGTTGGATTTTTTTTTCCTTATTTTTTTTTTTTAGTTTTTGATAAATTGTTTTTTTTTTTTTTCTAAAATTTTAAAGCCAGCAATTAATTCGCTTAATTAAACATGAATATAAAAGCATATAATGTGTGCACATAAGTTAGTGCTTCGTTAGGCTTCGCGAAAAATCTAGTCCACAAGATTGGTTGGCTTGGATTGGTTTTTGATTAAAAGCAGGCTCGAAATGATAAAAATTTGACTTCGCCTTATATTTCAAGCAGATCTCAGAAAAAAGAAACGAAAAATTGTTTCTTGTTTTCTTTTTTTACTACTAAAAAAAAAAAAAAAAAAAAAAAAAAAAAATTTTTTTTTTTTTTTTTTTTTTTTTTAAAAAAAAAAAAAAAAAAAAAAAAGAAGAAAATAATTTAATTATATCACAGTACTGGGCTTATATGCGATGTGTCTCTGTTTCTTTGTGTGTGCGTGCGTATCTTATCTTCATCTTTTTTCGCAGATTTATTGAATTTTCCTAAATATTTATTCATGGCAAACATGTTTTAGCTGATGTTGATCTTGCTCCTTTTGTTCTTGTTGTTGTTGTTGTTGTTGCAATTGCTTTGATTTACGTTTTTACGTTGAATTTATTTTAATTATTTATTGCATGATTTACGTGAATTATTCAATTATGTACAAAACAAGTGATTGATTGAATGATTGTCTTCTCATTCAATAGCCATTTATGGTGTAAAACGACTGGCTTTGCTTCAAAGGAAAATTAATGTACAATCTATTCGAGTTGTCAAATAACTTAGCCTTGGGTTCGCTTAGTGGGTAGCAGCGTTTTTAGATAACACAGGAAATGGAAAATTTTCATTTCTCTCTCATTGTCAAAAAAAAAAAAAAAAAAACCAAAAATCATTAAAAAAAAAAAAACGATAAGCTTTTTACACCCCTTCCTTAATTAATTTGTAGGGGAATATCTTCTCGAAAATCGAGCACACTACAAGACTCGTTCTTTCAAATTGTTGTGAAAAGAAGCTACAGTGTAAACTGTGCCAAAAATTTCCTTAACGAGGAAGTTGAGTCAACAAGGTTCTATTGCCCCTACACTGCACTTATGCTACAAGGGTATATTAAATTTGCACGGATACACGCAATAGAAAGAACGACTTGAGATAGATCTAACTTTTATTATATCCCAGTTTGTCTGTCCGTCTTGCTTTCTTGTATTCAACCCTGCAGTCCCTAATTTTTGAGATATTTTAATGAAATTCGCTACACTGGCGTGTTGTTTCGTTCGAAAAGCAAACGCTATTGATAATGCTTTGGGTTGGATCAGTTTTTCGAGCTCCTCCCCTACAACAACATAGTTCGAAAAATTGTATGTTGAATAACTGTAGGACAGTGGCCTCTGATTGATTCTGTAAAAAACGAAATCATCTACAAAATATTGACTTTGCGAACATTACGTTACGGTATCAGTTGTTCTCTTGTGTTTTGGTGTTAAATAGTTTTAAAGAAAGATTATTTTTCTCCCTTTCTTTGCTTATGCAAGTGTTATAATACAATATTTTATGAATTCTTTTCACAAAATTTTCACTTTTTTGTTATTTGTATGTTAATGTCACTTCAGATAAAATGTTGAAAACCAGACAACATTTTTATAAAAAAATGTTGGCGGTCTATACGAAAGACTTATCACACATAGCACTCAGCGCCATTCATAAAAGTTTTAAATTTCAACTATTTTTGTTACTGTCGTTGCAATATATGTATGTTTTCATCAAGTGTCTACACCTATGTTTATATAGTTGTTTTACATGTGCATTTATATATATATATATATAAAATAGTTCCAACCGAGTACTTTGCAACACAACACAACAACATCACAGCATTTTGTGTCATTGAAACCTGTAACATTATACGCATTTTTATCGGTGTCATTATACTTAATGAGTATATTTTTTTTTTTTTTCTCATTGACCTTTTAACGTCGGCCATTATGATAATTCATTATTTGAATGGCACTTTGCAGTTAGTTAGTTAGTTAGTCAGTGTATGCGTTTTCTCATTTGTCCGAAAGCAAAAGCGTTGAGAGAAGTAAAAGTTTAAGTAAATTTCATTTTCATTTATCTTTTAATTCATGTTTATATGTCATCTTTGAGTTTTATTTAAAAATTTAAAATTTGTGTTCATACAAGCGTTGCCTGCCTAGAATAATGAACTCATAGGCTTTTTCTGGCACAAAGACTTTGTAGGGTCTTTTTTTTTTCTCTCTCTCTCTCTGAAATATTTGAATAATTTCATGAATAAATTAATTTGGTCGCCGCGAATAAGGCATGCGAGTGTATGTGCGGTGTTGAGGTAGTGATTGCGTAAGCCAAACCAATTTAATTTTTTTTTTTCAATATACTCGACCATTCACGCAGCATGGGTGGGCATGCTGGCGTTCAGGAAGCATAACGGGTAGAGAACGAGGAAAGAGGGGAGCAATGGGCATTGTGATAACTGCTTGTTGGAATGCCTTCTTGCCTGACTGCTGGGTACGGGCCTTCGGGGAGTATTCGTGGTGGCTGTGATTAGCCCAAAGTTTCGCGGGGAGCTATTTAAGAGGTGCTTAGATAGGCGAGACTAAGCGAGAATTTGGCCCACACCCATTTTCTATTGCGGTACTTCAGAGTAGCGAGATCCCCTTCAATGGGGATTGTCTCTCTCCCTGAGGGGTCGTCAATCAACTTACCTCTCGAATGGTTGTAGACAACCCGTCTGATTAAGGTTTCACACCAGGTGGAGACGTAAGACACACAGACATATCTGCTTGTTGGAATATCCGAATCCAGCAGATATTAAAACTCTTTTCAATCGAGTTCTTCGAGGCCAGCTTTGACAATGACAAACAGCCTATATAAGCTAACGTAACAGAGATGAGAAATTTTCTGTATACCAAACAGTTTTCTGTGTAGATCATCAGATAGTGTAGATATCTCCCGATAACATTCGACTCGATTCTCTATTGCTCCTTTTTTTTAGTGAGTCTATTTCAATTCCCCACAAGGTGAAGAGCGCCTGTGAGCTCCATAAGATCTGGTAAATCCGAAAAGAGCAAAAGAGCAAACTCTTAAACGAGCTCCAAGTTAAATGGAGTTGTTGTCGCATTTGTACCATTTTAGTGACGTCATTTGCTCGCCATTCTCCTTCAGAAGACCTATTATCTCGTTTCGTCCTAATATCACATAAAATTTTTTGTAAATTTATTTTTAAAGCAAGTTTAAAAAAAATACATATAAAGAGTTGCAAAAAAAAATTAAATTTTATATTATGCTGGTTCGACGTACCACACACACACATATTCACATCCGCTAAAAAATGAAAGTTTACCACCGATCGACTTAAGAAAAATATTTACGTATACAAAGTAAATATGAAACTTTTGTGGATTTAATTCTAGTTTTTCGTTTTAAGCGAAATACATTCCATCGAGTGATCAATAAATTAACCGAAACAATACAAATTTAATGCAACAGTTACAACATTCTTGAGCGCAAATTTTTATTTTATTTTATTTTATTTTTTGTTAGTTTTAAAAAACATTTTTCGAATTAATTACAAGTAACACCTTCGGTTTGAAAAACAAAATGCTAGACAATTAGTACAATAATTATAACAACAACAACAATAGCGACGGCAGTGAGAAACAACGGACAAATATCATTAACGTTAAATAAATATTCGATTGCGTGACAATACGATTAGAGACTAAATACAAAAAAACTGCAGCAGTATTCCTATTCTAACGCTTAATATGTACACGTACATGCACATAGTTATACATACATACATACATACATGCATGCATGCATGCATGCATATATATCTGCAAACAATAAGAACAAAAACTTGTACATATGTACACAAATCTTACATTGGAAGTAAACAATAAATCTTAATACGTCATCAATGTTACGTGTTGTGTGTTGTTGTTGTAAATCGTTTACTGATCGAGAGCTATTGGCAAGCAGTCGGCAGTCGGCAGTCGGTATTAAATCCAATAGTTTTGTGTATTTCTATATAAAAGAACTCATGTGTTGTGTGACTAACAGAGGAAACGAAGGAGAAACGAGACTTAATAACATTATTAATACACAACAATACAAGAACAACAACAACAACAACAACGAGAATGAAAAATATTTGCTTTAAAAAAAGTTCATTGCATTCAATTCACCTTACCCATCCCCCCCCCTCTCCGTCCTCCTCGCCCAACCCCCACCTACCGTTCAATGCCTTGCAATACATAAATAATAAAAAAGCAAGAAAGAAGAGTAAAGCGAAGAGTTTGAAATCTGATTTAAAACATATTTTTCATTTGAGAAATGAAATCAAGGCAGGCACCAGCACCAGCAGCACCAGCACCAGCAGCAGCAGCAGCAGCACGGTTAACGAAGATGGCGGGGAGTTAAGGAAGACATCAAAGCAACAAAATAAGAGAATCGTGAAGGAAGGTGGCGGTGGACAGGCAAAGGGAGAGAGAGAGAGAGAGAGGGGAGAGAGAGAACGAGAAAAAAATGTTTTAAATCATTTAAAATTTACAGTTGTATTTGGCTAACGGTGAATAAGCGAATGCCAATCGAGTCCAAAACAGAAGTGTTTTCTATCTGTGCATGTCTCCAGTTTTTTTCTTCTTGTTGTCTGTCTCGCCCAAATGCTATGAATCAAGCCAAGCCATTGAACTAAAGAGGAAAATATTGTTAAAAATCGTTTGCTTCCTAGTATACGAAAAGCATCTAAACATTCATTCCAATCGCGAGTGCATGTGAACAGAATTGGAATTGTGTTTAGCTTGTGAATAGTGCTTGAAATGTCTTCTTAGTTAATAATGTTGAGGCAAAATAAATTCTTTTAGTTTTCCAATGATACGGAAAATGATTAACCATCTTCACGACCTCTGCATTTATCTCTTTATTTACATATATATGTATATATATATATATATATATTTATATAGAAAAGACAATTTTATCGAATTTTATGTGCTTGAAAATGCATCATCCAAGTCTTGCGAAAAGAATTTCAAAACACTTTTGCATTTTAAATATTCACTCGATGTAATAATTGCTTTATAGAGATAGACAAGTTTTCCGTCTTAGCATCAAAAGTCAAGTGAACACTTTTACCCTGTTGATCACTGATCGTGGGTGTGGGTCGGTGGAGCATACTTAGTTGATTGTCTAATCGGTCCCATCGTCGGATGTCATTTATGTTAAGTCCGGTTAAACCGATTGCTATAAAAATCATACTCTTTGGAAATGGAAATCTAGTCCTTAATCTAGTCAGCTTTTTTTCTTTTCCATTTAATGGCTTTTTCAGAAACTGAAAAATTAAATTTCTTAATCGTTCAGAGTGCTTGAATATTTCAGGGAATCAACGAAAGGATAAAAGTTATACTTTGGCTCCACATCTAAAAGCGTGGCCTTGCAATTTTATGTTCAACCTAAACCAGTTCTCGATAAACTCGTTGCAAACTGAACGTGAAGAACTTAAACCAATCATTGCGTTGCATAGGGTGTCTTGGATGCAAGTCAAGCGCAAAATCACTGATGTTATTACGATAACGTGCACAACTTACTGCAAAAAAAAAAAAAAAATCACGCATCGTCACCTTCATATTCATAAAATTCATAATTCTGTTCACTTCAAAAATATATATTAAATTTATAGCAGATATCGATCCACAATTTTATATCAATTTCAACCTAAGAGTATTGATAAAAAGCAATGCGCTCCATTCGACCAAGCGACAAGTTATTCCCCCTAACAACAAACTTGTAAAACAAATACTTATGCGTTTATTTTGCAAATGAAGGTCAATCACTTCATAGCCGCTTCTTTTGCATAAATGAGCCGATGCGTTACTTTTTTTAATTCACAAATACACTTACAACCACCACCCCGTTATAAGCAAATGTTGCCCTAGTTTTTACAAACTTTTTTAACTTACAAATATTTTCTAAGCAATCGAAGCGCGATGCATTAATTCCTCCCCCTATAATAAATGTAATCTTAGGAGACAATTACTTACACTCCACTAATCGTGTTTGTGTGCAATTTTTTCTCCAAAAATCTTATATTAATTAAAATTGAATTGAATGTTAGCGTATCTAGTGAAAATATTCAAATACGTTTTCAAATGCGTAGAATCCGCAAAATGGGGCGGGATTAAGTGAAAACTGAAATTATTTATAGATATAAGTAAGCATTACATACATACATAATATTAGTGTAATAGCTTAGTGTTTAGTGTTCAAATAATTTCTTCCGTTTGTTAAGCAAATTAACCATAATCCCGCGAACGCCGCATTAGCCGACTGGACCGAAGTCTTAATCATAAAGCAAAGAAAAGCGAAAGCAAACAAATCGACTCGATTCAATTGAAATTTAAAACCTCACCAAAAAGCCATTTTTCATTTTACATTTCGAATATTCGTTACATGGAAAATTAAACATAATTTTCTAAAGCTGAATGAAGTCTTATGCACTCTGCTGCACCGCGCACCGTTCCATTAAACAGCATCAGTTATAAAATTATTAGCATAAAATATAATTTTTTTTTTTGAATCTTTTTCTTCACTTTTCGTTTTGCTTTTGAACCGATTTATACTCAAGTATGATCGTTTTCACTTTGCTATAGCAAACAAAAAAAATTTGTAACTGCAGTCGTCGATTGGTTGAATGAATGAAATTTCCGTCTAATACAGTTGATCAGTAATTCCCGGGACAAAACGAAATTTTGCAAAATCGGTAATACAATCAGTCTAACATTTCGATGATTTATTTCTAGAACGATTTAACAAGAGATTCTCACTTTGATCGAAGTCTTTTGCTGTCGAGCTCTCGTTTTGAGATTTGCAAACCGATAACAATTACTCAGGGGGCCAGATCTCCATGGTACTGGCGCGAGGTCAGCAATTCAAATTTCACTTTATGCTAATTTTTCAACATAATTATCGGCTTATGACGACCGAATGCATTGTCCCGCCATGAGTAAACCCGGCAGCCATTTAAAATGCCGTCTGCTCAAAATTGGATGCGCAATTTGCTGCCTTCTGATGTCCTTGGGACAGATCAAAACGATATGAAATGCGAGCAGAGTTCGTTTGAGATATCTACGTATCAGTCCCGGAAATTATTGATCGCCTTGTTATATCTCTTTTAGTTTTTAATCGTAAAATTAACTGTCTCGCAAAAATGATGCAAGTCTACGAACGCAAAATATACAATTTCAGATTTGATTCGTGATTTTCTATTAAACTTAATTTGTGTGTGTCGTGCATACGTGTAGGCGTTATGATATAGGGGAGCAATAATTTTATTAAATATTTTTTTTCAAGAAAAACTGCTAATATTAAAAAAAGTGTCGTTTTACTTAGATTTTGCATTTCATTTTATTTTATATATTGCTTAGCACATGAAAATTATGGAAGGCGGCCTGGCCTGGCTTGGCAGTGGTGCTTGCATCCGTAAAATCCACCACATCTTTTGATATGAAGTTGACATGAAATGAAATAAAATCTAGCTGTGCATTATCATCACAATCAAACTTTGCTGCTTACATTGCTTAACATAAAGGACATACAGACATTATTCATAGGGTCAACCTAAGGCCTTAGCAATAGTTTTAATGGGATTTGAATTTGAATATTGTTTCAGTTTCCGTTAAACTATAGTTATTTAGTAGGATTACAAACAAGAAAAAGAAGAAGAACAACAAATAGCTCAAGATTGTTTGTTCACTTTCCTAATAGGTGCTTAGTCCAAGTTAGAAAACTAAGGACGCATCTCAAGATGAAGAAAACCTTGGCTCGTGTTGGGCTGAATGAACATCTTTTTTACATAGTTCGTAGTCGTGTGCTGATAGTCGAATTTGTGACCACAATCAAGCACTTTGGTCAAGTTTCACAAGTTTTCATACACGAATCATTAATAAGAACATTTTCTAAACTTCTCTCTTCTTTTTAAAGTTCTCGAGCTTGGACAAAAAAAGCACATAATCTGCTCTGCTAAACGCCTGCAACTTTCGCGACAACACAAATTAATAAAAATAATTTCGTTTAAAAAATTTTTTTTTTTGCAAACAATTAAATGATTTAATTAAAAAAAACAAAAAAACTTGAAAACATTATTACGCCAGTATATCTCCATCGCTTTGTCATTGCCGTTGACAGATAATTGACGGTGTCATGAACGGTTAACATTTATATAACATTTCAAGACTGGGCATAAATTATACATTTTCAAGACTCTAATATGCTTAGTAATCTATTTACTGGTTTTTTCATTGTTTTACTCTCTAAACATGGCACTTATCGTTTACGTGATAGTATTTTATTTGTACTATTTATGATTATAACGATTTTCATCATCATTCTCTTTTGCACGCACGTATCGAAAGATAAGAAGACAACTTTCGCTTTATCTTATACGTAGGGAAAGTAAGAGTTTTGCATTATTATTGTTGTTATACAACAGGAAAAGAATTGAATTCACATTCCACTTGCAACGAAAAGACAAAGGAAATGCAACCATAACTCTGTCTTCTCGCTTTCGCTCTCACTCTCGCTCTTTTTCCCAATTTGCCTCTGAGAATATGGACAGTCCTCAGACTTTGCCTAACGGCTAATGTCTGCAATGTTCTATTGACGTTCTACTGCGTCCATATAGTATTTATAGTTGGGACTCTATGGAGCTTTTTTTTGTGAAAAATCTAAATAAAACGCTCTTGACAGGGTTTGGTGTTTTTCTATTGACTGAAAGACACTTCACAAAATTTGTAAAATTTCAACAATAGTTGTCTGATATAATCTTAAAAATGATGGACTCTATGGAATTCATCCCGTGGTCCATAATGAAAATCATCTATGCACAAATATTATTATATCAACGCAGTTTCAGTAAGAAACTACATTCGACTAGGATCGATATGGCGTCAATGGGGGCGCACCGCCATCTTTATATCAAAATAAAATATGAAAATTCCAGTTCATGAATCCTGAGCAAAGTAGTATGTGTAAGATTTTTGCTTTTAGAAACGAAGGTGTTCTTCTTACTTTACCTTGTGTTGTGTGGATGTGTTCTTTCGACGTTTTGATACCGATTTGCTTGCAGCAAGTTTTCCAATGATTTTTACCATATGCAGACAAAGGGACAGACTTAATTCGATCCACAGTTTGATGCTGATCAAGGATTTATTTCTTCTGAAGCTTCCTTCTTCTTCTTGGTGTCACAAACATCCCCTCATCCTCTTAGTAAATTGAGAAAAGATTGGCTTCAAAGTGGCGGGCGGGTCTTTGGTTAGATGACTAATACATTTTAGGACGTTATGTAAAATAATTCCCATTCTTCATTCCAACCAGAAGGGAGAAGATTGATAGCTGTCGGTCTGTCTGTCTATCTAGGCACACAATGCACTTTGTTGAAAATACAATTTAAAATGCAATTTCATAAATAACCTCCACTTTGGCTTTGGAAGTAAATCTCAAAAAAAATCTAAAATGTCGAACTAAATGATGGTTCAAGCACTTAGAATAGAATAGGAACGAGAATGAAAATAAGAAAAACCATATATTTTAGAAACAAAAAAATATAAAACAATTTCACTCAGAATAAAGTTGAATTTATTCTTTCTCTGAATTCTTCCATTTTAATAACAACAGTTCCTCCTTTGAAGTTAATATCGAATATATTTCCGCTTTAATAAAGTTTTGAGTGTTCGTGTCAGGCACTCCTTGTGTTTATAAAATATTAAAAGGAAATTTTTTTTTTTTTTTTTTTTTTTTTTTGGCCGCTTAACACTTGCCCAGGCTGCCTACCACACATGTTTTTATTAAAAAAGCTGGCTGGCATTCGCTTGCCTATGTGCTTGTTGTGGTGCACTTTGGCTGGCTGCCTTTGTACCTGACGTTAAAATGACTTCATGCCTGCTTGTTAAAGTAAACTTTTTCAATTCGTATCGGTTTTTTCATCTCTGGCTTTGGCTTTGGTCATTAATACATAAATGTACATGTGCCGGTATGTTGCAATGTCTATATGGATTGTTATGATAGCTATGGCTATTCACATATCCATCCACATACGTATAAAAGTTGCATTATGCCTTCGATACGTTTTTCAAGAATGCCTTTCAAAAGAACTTTCATTAAACTTTAAATGATAATTTATAGGCATTTTACAGGAGAAGATCACGCGATTTTTATAAAATCATTTGCAATTATTTCAAGTACTTTAAGAATTTTATTGCAATAAATTTAATCAATTTTAAGCGGAAATTTTCTTTAATAAATTTTTGTTCTCTCCCTCTCTCTCTCTCTCTCTCTCTTTCTTTTTATTTTTCTTTTCTTTTTTTTTTTTTTTTTGTTTGTTTCAGGTATGTGCACATATTTATTTAAGAACAATAAAATATGTAAGTAAATTACATGAAAGCATGTTACCATAGCATAGCCTTGGTTAAGTGAGTGCTTCGAACAAAGGAATAACAACTCTTTTCATGAAATCTCTAGAATCTCTAATTAGGTTTAGAAAAAGTTCATTATACTATATTTTAATTCATGCTCTAGCGAGCAATAAGCTATTGAAATCTTCACATATAAAATCGTACGGTTGCTTAACAAAGATTTATAAATTTTCTTCTTCTCCTTCTTATGGAACAATTTTACCAAAAATTTCTAAGAAAAAAAATTAAGCCAACCAAACTTCATGTCTTTCACACAAATTTTCTGATGAAAACACTCAAGTTATGAAAAGACCATTTTTATTCAAGGGAAGAAGCGGGCATAATACCTGTTGTTTTCTAACACCACACCACTTGTGGCAAGACCACCACTTGTGTAAGAGTCAGCCTGCATATGCAGGCAAAGTAAGACCCCTTTAATTCATATCCTTTTTTATTCTATTTATTATTCAAAACCTATCTCGTCGCCTTCAAAGTGATCCTCAAACTCAAATAATATTCGATCGATTGTTTGCGGGTCGTATTGGCAGATCCAAGTCTCATCTTATGTGATAATGCTTTTCATAGCCGATTGTTAATCAAAAATCATATCCTCTCACACTCTTGTCGCGCAAAACCAAGTGCATCTGAAACTCTAATCACATGTATGATGAGATATTTGACAAAGGGTCTGTCACAGTGTTGCCAATGTAAAAAAATATGGACAGATGGACGGACGAACATGCTTAGGAGCATTCCTAATTTGAAATTGGCCAGGAATTTACACACTTTGCTTCTGTTCCTTAGACTGAAACTTTGGTACAGCATACACTGGAAGGCGTGGTTGCAATTTTTGTCCGTCCATACGTTCAAATATTTATATCTTTATTTGCTGTACTTTATGAACAATGAGCACAGA
>KK502628.1:0-22107 GCA_000688735.1 Glossina austeni
CGTAAAATCTCGCAAACCACTTCGTAATTGTTCTATCACATACCGTGTTTTCACTATAAGCCAAGTTTGTCACTTCCGTAACTTTAGATACATTTTTTCCCATATTAGAGAGAATAACATGCAATGGCGTAAATGCTGTTTGTTCCCATCCATCTCTTTAAACTTTCGACAGCTTGTAAACAACCGCAAATTACATCGTTCAAGCGTCAATATCTACGATCTCTATGCCTGAAATTTTAGTTAAATTGAACGCATACGTTTTATAAAATAATTAATTTCAGCGGAACGAATTTATTTACACACCTATTAGGTAAGTTTTGTAGCGTGGCGACGGTAGGCATGATTTCGAAAAGCTTATTCAAGAAATGTAAGGAATAGAGAACTGGACTGGGCTCTCCCATCGTCAACTCTCTCTCTCTCTCTCTCTCTCTCTCTGCTTCTGATTAGTATCTATTCGACTAGACGATTTATCGTCTTTCTGAACGTGATGCCCCTTATACTTAAGGAGATACCATAAAAAATCGGGCCTTTTGTGGACAGCCTTAAATAATTCGTTGCTATTGTCACAGAGAATACAATTCGGTCAGAGAGATGATGAAAATAGAACCGCAAGCAGGAGCTATCTTGCACAAGTGATACCTTATTTTAGTACAGACAGACACAGGCAATTACCAATGGGAACGATCAAATCAAATTTGCTGTCAGGAGCTTTGGGAAAAATACTTTGTATAAAATAATCTCTGTAGCTGCTTCCTTTTGTTGAAAACAAGTTGGGGTCTATCCGGCACAAGAGAGGGTCACAAGCTTTCTATAAACACTGCCTTGCACTTCTAATCAGAAATAGAGGCATTTAAGTCAATTAAAAACAGAACACTTGCTCAAAAGTTTATAGAAGAACGTAGCTTTTCTGAACCTCTGTTATTCTTTTGCCTTTCTTACGTTTCTTACGTGTGTGCCAACTTCCAAACTGGATCGATAAACCAAAGTTAAGTAAAAGTTCAAAATTTCGGTTTCCCAAATGCACGTTTGGCACATTCGCGTATAGGCGGCCACTTCGAGAGATAAAAAAATTTGCTTAACCGTATAGTTCACTGCCTGCAAGCAAACTCCTTTGTCCGCTTTATTCAGCTTGCGTTTCAATTTTAAAAAATTTTGAATTTATTTTCTATCCGCAGCTGAACAATGTTGGGGGTGCACTACATCCTCTCAAGTGGGCTCGTTTTTTCGTTTACAAAAGCTAAAAATATATTCCTGGCCAATTTGTTTCCGTCCGTCCGTTCGTTTGCTGCCTACGATTTTTAGACTGACACCATCTACCACTATCTCTCTCTCTCTCTACAATACTCGGCAAGCAAAACTCATATGTAAAGACAAAAGTGTTTATACACCCAACTTTCTTTTTACACGAATTTTTTTTACACGTATTTTTTGGGAACGTATCCATCGTGTAAAAAGAGAATTAGGTGTTTATGTTCTTTATTAATGGCGTTTCACATTTAAACAGATCACATTTAAACTTGAGCGTGATTCCTTGCATTCGCCTGTAATTAGCAAACAACAGTAACTTACGACTTTTATTTTATTATATCTTTTTAGCTGCACCATCGTTTTATTCAATGCTAAAAAGCAATCTCAGGCGTACTTGGTAAATACTTCGAGGAAAGCTTTTACGTCGGTGGCATTTTCTCGATGCGGACGTTACATTGCCACGGGCGAGTGCGGCATAAATCCAGCTATCAAAGTTTGGGAACTTGACGCACCGAATGGCAATTTGGGGAATTGCACAGGAGGCAACGTTATTGCAGAATTTGTGGATCACAAATATGCGGTGACATGTGTGGTATTAGAGCAACAGTTGTTGTTGTTGGATCATTTTATTAATGCAGTTTATTTTTGCTTTAGGCCTTTTCACCTACTGGTAAATACTTGGTTTCGGTTGGCTCGCAACATGATATGATTGTAAATGTCTTTGACTGGAAAGCGAACTTAAAAATGGCCTCCAATAAAATTAGTTCCAAAGTGTCGGCAATTAGCTTTGCCGAGGACGGTAGTTATTTTGTAACGGTAGGTAACCGACACGTAAAATATTGGTATTTGGAGGGAAGTCGCAAATATAAGGACCCCATACCTCTAATGGGTCGTAGTGCCATATTAGGAGATTTACGTGATAATGATTTCTGTGCTGTAGCGTGTGGCAAAGGCGCTTGTGCAGAAAGTACATATGCCATTACCCGACAAGGTCATTTGGTGGAATTTAGTTCGCGGCGTTTATTAGATAAATGGGTACAATGCCGTACTACAAATGCCAACTGCATTAGTGTCAATGGACAATTCATACTAGTGGGATGTGCGGAGGCCATTATACGTATATTCAATACGTCCACTTTGGAATATGTGACGACCTTGCCCCGAACTCACTATTTAGGCGTGGACGTTGCTGAAGGTATTCATATAAATCATATAATGACAGTACCAGCGCAAGCCAAATACCCTGATTGTATAGCCATGGCTTTCGATGAGCAGAGATCGAAGGTAGGAATACAATTTCGCAAAATAATTTATCGCTAAATCATATTTTTTAAATTTGATCGCATAGGTAACCTGCGTGTATAATGATCATTCGTTATACATCTGGGATATGCGAGATATTAAACGTGTGGGTAAATCGCATTCATTTTTGTATCATTCCACTTGCATTTGGGGTGTGGAAACCGTGCCATATAATATGGAGCGCGACATATCACATACTTTGCCGGACGATTCCTTTGTCACTTGTTCTTCAGACGATACGATACGTGTTTGGGGCCTTGAGGAATGCGCAAATAACGAAATATATCGGAAGAATATATACTCCAAGGAGTTACTCAAAATCATTTATATTGATAATGATCTTAATTATATCAAAGATCCTGAAATATTTAATGATAAAAATAACCCAGGGATTAATTCTAACTACGATGGCCGAAACGGGGTGCGCTGTATTAAAATTAGCCCCGAATTACAACATTTGGCCAGTGGTGATCGAAGCGGTAATATTCGCGTTTACGATCTTAATAACTTGAAATTGATTACCACCATTGAGGCGCATGAATCGGAAGTTCTATGCCTAGAATATTCCAATGAGAGTATAGATCGCAAACTATTGGCCAGTGCTAGTCGTGATCGTTTGATTCATGTCTTTGATGTTGCTCAAAACTATCATTTGCTGCAGACGCTAGACGATCACTCTTCGTCGATAACTTCGATAAAATTTGTAGGCTCAGGCTTCAACTTCCAAATGATTTCTTGTGGTGCCGATAAATCTATTATGTTTAGGTCATTTCAGGTAAAAAATAATATCTTTTTTTTTTTTTTCAATTTTCTATGCAGAAAGCAAACTTTCATATTTATAGGGCAATATTTTTTTGCGCGGTACACATACATCGGGGAAAACCACATTGTATGATATGGAGGTAGATTCAAATTCAAAACACATATTAACTGCTTGCCAAGATCGCAACATTCGTGTATACGGCACTCAGAATTCTAAGCACACGAAAACATTCAAAGGCTCGTACTCCGACGAGGGAAGCCTTATTAAGCTGAGCTTGGATCCGAGCGGTATTTATGTAGCAACTTCCTGTACAGATAAAACTTTAGCCGTTTACGACTATTATTCCAACGAATGTATGGCTCGCATGAGTGGGCATAGTGAGCTGGTGACAGGCTTAAAATTCACCAATGATTGCCGTTATTTAATATCAGCTAGTGGCGATGGATGTATATTCATATGGCAAGTTCCTCATGATATGATTGTAACGATGCAAGCTAGACTATCGCAACAAAGATTACGATCGGGACATTCATCCGCACCTAAATTAATATCAGCAAACGCTCAGGAAGGTGTAGTTACTAATTCACACGCAATAGATTTGGATGATATGAATACCACACAAAAATATGCGCAATCTTCCAACTTTATGGCTGGAGAGATTCCGTTGACGCCGGGCTATAAGCTTTCTGACGTTGGACAATTGCCGCAGTGGGCCAAAAAGAAAGCGGGCACTTCGAGTGAAGTGGAGTCATCGGGAGCGGGAATGCCTTTTAGTAAACCAGAATCCAATTCAAACCTCAATGCCTCGTCCAGTTTGACAAGCTTGGCCCCAAGACCCCGCAACCGGTGGGCTCAAAGGGGGCAATTTGACGCCGACGCTCTCACTGACATCCGATCGAACTCCGAAAGTCCACTAGGAAGCACGACGACCGGAATGGGCATATTGCCTACAATTACTGTGGGTGGCTTAAGTAATACGCAGACTTCTGATTATAACAGCGCCTCTTCTAAGGATATCATGTATAATCAAATGTACTTCAGTGAAGATTCTTCCTTAGATTCGGGCATGGAAACGCGGCGAGACTTAAAATTTATAGGAAGTGATAATGTAGGTACTGCACCCAGTAACTCTAATGCATTTGGAAACAATGGAAGTGGTTTGCCACAATTGTTACAGGACAAGCGAAAATCTGGTCTAAGATTTGACAACATATCCACAAATGATCATGACGGCGATGTCGAAGATATATCGGATGGCGAACGCACTAGCTCCGATCATGGTCTATTTTATAACAACATATCACCTAGCACTCCAACGTAAGCTTGCTCTTATATCTTTTTGTATTCATTTTCTATGTTTAGGCCACTGGACAGACTACATTAGTAATTATTCGATTCCCCTTTTCATTTGTTTTTAAAGATATATTGAACTGCCGGGATCTGCTTTTATTCGAAATAACTGAAAATCTTGCCTTTAAAAAAATTCTAATACGAAAAAATTGTGAGGTTGTGAAGAGAAATTCGAACTTAACTATCAAAGACACCTACCATCTCCCTTAACAGAGCTCTGTAAACGAATGGATACTAACATACCTCTCAAACAAGCTAAACAAATTCAAATTCTGCTTTTACGAACTATTTTTAACAATTTTTTCATATTTGGTTTGTTAGCAAAAAATTGCTATCGAAAAACAGCCAGATTTGAGACTCTGGCGCGCCTAAGTTGGAAAATATCGTCTGTACGCGTCTATATCACGTGAGCGTTTATGAAAATACCTTGCGGATGAGCAAAAAAAATTCAAACTTTTCATATTTGGACGCTCTCGCATAGCATAGCCATTTGTTGCTAAAATACCAAATTTCAAAATCTTGCTAAAATAGTTTTCGAAAGCAAAATTTTAATTTCTTTAACTTGTTTGAAAGGTATTTTCATGTAGATTCATAAGGTGTCCACAAAAATATTTTACATTTCCCAATTTGGACAGATTAGGCTTTCAAGTCCAACCGTATCTTAATCCTAATTAATTAAAGCCCTGTTGGGACGTTTACAGAGCTCTGCTAAGTGAGATAATAGATATCCTTTCCAGTTAAGTCCGAATTTATCTGCAAAATGCGTATTGTTCAGAAAAAATTTAATTTTGATTACCATTCAAGACAGCGCTTTACAAAATGATATTTAACCAGTCTTTGTAGGTAGTAGGGCGATATAATATTATGGTTGCTACTGCCTTCCATCGAAATACTACATCTGAACTTTGCAGTAAGCAAGCTTCAGTTATTCCTTTCGAAAAAAGAGAAGAAACAAAGCTCTAACGTCTTCACATCCCCTTTATTTAATTAAATCAAGCATTTTGAAATGAAAAGAATGCTTCCATCTAAGCAAATAATTCAATGAATTCATTTTGTATAACATTCACAGAGATTTTAAAGTTACCGCAATGAATGAAGAAGAATTGCGTAAATCGGTTCGAAGACAGAAATTTGAAAAAACAGGGCTCTCCATTAGTGCAAATTGTTCATCACATACCGCCAGTACTGGAACTGGAACGGGTACCTCAGATACCGAAGACGAAGGTTCTACGCCTAGCGCTGAACATGCGGACCGATCGTTAGCTTCTACTCTGGGTGGCAGTTCAGAAAGCATACCGCTAGCGTCTTGCAGTTTTCTACAGGCAGCGCTACCGGATGCTCCTTGTGCTGTACTTGAAAGAGGTAGCACAGGTAAATGTTGTGTTAATTTTTTTTTTTTGTAAAATTAAATAAAGAAAAGTTTGTGAAATTGTATTATTTTTTCGATATCAGGTCGTCGTAGTATTAGCGCTAAGCACAATACCGAAAATAACAAATCCGTTGTCACCGTCCAACCCACCATAACGAAATCTTACACAACTACAAAGAAAGAAGAACTACTCAAGGTCATAAACGAAGCTAAACAGAAATTAGAAAACGTAAGTGTGCTTTATGCACTTGTATCTGTTTTTACGCCATATGTGAAGTTTACAAAATGTTTAACGTATCAGACTACGGAATGAACTACGAATGGATTATACTTTGGAGGTTTAAATGTCGAAAGCCTCCAAACTATATACGTAAATTTATGCTTATGTTTAACATTATTTCGTTATTTTCACCTTCATCGAGGTGACTTTAAAAGTAACGAAAAACTCTCACTTGTTGTGTTATATAATAGGAAGCTGTTCTCTACGCAATAGTTATGCTAAGAGTGCGGTCATCTATTGTTAGTGAAATTCTTCGAGAGGTATTTATTAACAACAATAGCAACTAAACAATTTGCGGCAAAAAGTGGTTCTTTCGTAATCGAATCAAGTCAATGTTCTTCTAATTCTTTTTTACACGTTACTCTATGATTTTTTCGCGTAAAACGTGTTTATAATTACGCGGCGTCGTGGCTTGCGCTATTATTAAGTCTTACGCTAGACAAACGACTTAATTCGAAACATGCTTTTAAATTATCATAATACTTGAACTGTCACATTCACGCAGATAAGGTACACTTGAATATGTCTTAAGTCAAGCTTTTGTTACGACAAATGAATATCCATTAACTTCATTGCACTTAAGTTTAGCCAGAAACAAACGTGTTGCACGCGTTCCATAAAATCGATTTCATAGCACCTACGTGCCTCTTTATCGCTACTGGATTATGGGTCTAAATCCACACATACAGGCCTAATCCATTTCCCTCGCAAACAAAAAAAAAAAAAAAAAGTTTAGCCAGAGAATTATTGAATTACTTAGCAGCTGGAAAGTATTAGTAACACAGTCAGCTGGAAAAATTGAAAAGTTTTAGTTCATAACTTAAGCTTGCTATCACTAGGAAAAACGAGTGTACTTAAGGGCGGGACACTTGAAGTATTTTGTTACACAAATGATAAATTGAAAAATAGTGGGAATAGTTTTGTTGGCAATTAAAAAAAAAACAGTATGGCTGCTTCGCTTAGGTATTTTCATCACTAGCCCCGACTTTTCAATGTCAAAAGTTTATGTGTACATTCATTGCGATTTGTTTGTTAATTTCAGGTGGGCTATCGGTCTCTCAGAGGTAGTCATAGTATTTCGGACTTGAGCTTAGCAGCTGATTTCGATGGGCCTCGCACCTCAGCGGCTGCAAATCGATATTCAAAAACAGGTAAATTTAGATAAGTTGCACTTTCAAAAAAAATCATCGTTTGACATTTGTCGAATTGAGACGTCCACCACCTGAATGGGAATGTCTTACGTAAGATTAAAACTGCAAATATAAAACTTTTTTCCGTAGGCCATAGATGTTCGAAGTGAATTGTGCGAGGAAGTTGAAAATGTTATCCTCTATGACTTAATTCAGCATTTTACGCTGTTTTAAAGTTCTTTTATATTTTGCAGTCAAAATCGCCGAATGGAGGGCTATTAGTAATGATAATTTCTTGTTTTGGGTGGTGGATAAAAAAAAAGTAAGCACTGTCGGCCCAGTAACAAGCTAATTTAAGTTTGTTTTTCTTTGTATTTTTTGATCTCGTTTATTTAACATGCTGCTGCGTATATTTCCTTTTTATAATATATCGCAATTTTTTTATGTACATACTTGTCATTTTTAAGCTACTAGCTCAAATGATTTCACACAGTGCACTAGCACTGCTGGCACTGCTAAAAATATCCCTTTAGATTCATCGCCACAACGCTTCACCCCGAATGATAATTTTCCACCTCACCAACAGTTTTTTAATTGTGCCGCTCCGAAGTCAGTGCTTCATCAAAATTGCCAAGTAATGCGTCAAGTGCAAAAGCAATATCCTCCATATCCTCGTCACGTAGGAGTATATCAAATTCACCCGCCACCCGGTGTACCGTTTGGACCACTTGCTAAGAAATCGCCACAACAAAAACTTTTCACAAATTCGACATTACCGTCAAGTAATCAAAGCAATAGTCAAAAACGTAATAATCGGCGGACTACAAGCATTTTAAAACACTATAAATCTTGTCCAGTTTCTCCGGTTCACGAAGAAGTCGAATGGTCAGCGGGCAATAAGAATATTACAATAACTGAACCTAAACGCCATTCAGTATACGCCGAAGATGCGCGCACCATATTCGATATTATAAACTCTGATACTGAGAAAATGATCAAAGAGATTGCTAAAAAATATGGAGACTTGGACGATATTGGCGTAAATGTTTGTGATCCCGCGACAAATAGCAAACAATCTCAAATAGTCGTTTCCAAGTCGGTGCCAAGTAATTTAGCTGATGCTCGTTCTGACGCGTCGCTCTTTGCAAAGTCTCCGGATAGAGGTGATTTTAGCCGTGATGGCAATCATCAGCAGCAGCAGCCCTATGTGGCAGTGGCTCCTAAACACTCATTCTCCGAATTCTACGTATATCAGGAGGTTTATCGATGTCAACGAAAAGTTTCGTTGTCGGATATACTTAATGAGAATAGCAACACCATGACGGAAGTCAAATCATTGGAAGAGGCACGATTCTTAGAAGCTCAAAGGCACTCTAGTGCCAGTTTCTTTTTATCGTCTCAAAATCCTCTTACCGCCGACAGAAGTCAAGAGTCTTTGCTATCTGAGGATTTCATGGACGACGTCAGCTACTGCAACAGCATGGAAAGCATTTTGTCTGATGAAAGTGATTGTAAAAGTGCACCTCTGGACACTTTAGTTGAAAAACAAAAAATTCCCAAACATGCGAGTCTTAGAAATTTCATAGTACACGGTCCCACCTCAAGTGTGGCTGCAGCCCAAATGATCTCTCGGTCCTATGGCGGCAGTCCGAATACCTATAGCAGTTTTGATTATTACATTCAGCAACACCATCTTCAGTCAGGCTCTAGTAAATCCTATAATACTTTCGATGTGTCCAATTATAACATGGATAAGATCAAAGCTATTGATAAGAAAGTCATTGCATCTACTAACAATGTCAACTCAGAAACATATCGTAAATTTAACGAAATCCAAATCAAAGACTTTCATAAAGTAAACGATGATATCCCCACCCTGAGCACTAAAAATAGACAATACAGTTCTACTGTTAGTAAAAGTATAAGTTCAGATTTTGCCCAACAAAGATGGCAAAACAATACGAACCCTCTGCAAACTGATACCTTTTCGTCGACACGTTCGGTGAAACAATGCAAAGAAAGCATGTTCGAAAGAAAAGCTGTTAAAGCCAAGCCACCAGTGCCAACTAAACCGTATAATTTAATTTCAACTTTAACGTCAGTGGAGACAAATAAATTTGATTCCACTATTGAAGCCTATAAAAAGACCTGTAGCTTTCAAGCAGACACTGCCGCTACAGGGATGCGTTGCAATTCCCGAACGGCTAGCGTCGTTAGAAAGTTCGAAAAAAATCTACAGAAATTTGAACGCGAAAAACAAGCTGAGTTGCAGGCAAAAAAGAAAAGTGGCCTTAGAGAATCGGCGAGTAGTGGGGCCCTCACCACTGCTACTCAGAGCTGTTTAAAAAAGATTTCAAAATTTGATCAGAACGACCAAAGTGTTGTCTCGCGTCGTGCCACCTCTATGAAGCATAGGGATCGTCCGAAAATTTCAGTTAGATTCAATACGGTATCCCAGATCAAATATACGCCCAACGCAAAACGCTCGACATCGTGCATCAAGTCAACATCTGAGAAAATTTCCACGATAAATACGTTGCCCACATTGGCAGCCAGCTTACCATCCGATTACGGGGAAAAGACTTTTGAAATGTTTATTGCAGAAAGCGGAAGCGGTGATCACGGCAACATGAATATCGACAATTTGAAACTCTATACTAAGCCCAAACTGCAAGCCGTGGTAGATGAAATTAAACAGAAACGTGGACGCGATACTAAATATAAAAAAAATCTAGCCAATGTTGAAAAATCTCAAACACTAAATACTAGGTCCACTATCGATTCTTCCACGACTAAGCAATGCAATAGTATAAATAAAAAAATCGATGTTATTCAAAAGCTAATCGAAATGGAAGAAAGGAAACATGAGCAGATACGCTTAGCTACTGAATCGCGAATGCGACCTTTTGAATGCGACTCTAAGCAGAAGGGTTACGTGAAATCTCTTACCATGAACTTCGATATGCTAGCCAAAGGCATAGAAACGGATATAGAAAATGGAAGACGACGTGTATTAAATGATAATATGGATGGCGATCTCTGTGCTTACGCTCGTCACATTAAGCGCAATTGTAGTCTGCCCGATGTGTTAGAAAATACTGGATCGTATAAAATCGATGAAGATAGCAAATCGTCTCCGTTCGTTCAGGTTGACGCCGATGGTATAGAAGTCGAACTGGCGAAAGAAGTTAAAGCCGATTCCGATGTGGATAATGAAGATGAAAAAGAAGATGAAAGTGAAAAAGCTCCTTGCACAAATAATATTTATAGCTCAGGTCGGATAATTGTTAACGCCGTCACTTGTATGTCTCTTTTATAAATTCTGGTTTTTTTTTTTTTTCATTTTAATTATAAGTTTAAAAAAAAAAACATGCGTTTTCCTCTGTTTCTTGTTTATTTTCATGCGCACTTTCAAAATTAAGCAAAAACACTTTTTTCAAGAAATTAATTACCGCCACCTTCGTTCCCCACCACTCGTTCAGATCTTTCGCTGAGAAATTATTACATTTACGAAAATTAGGAAGGTCTTCGTGTTCTTGTAGCCTCTCCAGATTCGAAAATTTAAGAAATTATAAAATTATCATTGTAGCTATGTTTTCAGTTTCGTTATTCGAAAACTAGTTCACGCATATTTTTTGTAATCTCAATTTCATTTAAAGAGAAAATATAATTTAAAAAAATTGCGAAAAAAAAAAAATTGTCTAAAAGTCTACACAAATTCAAGGATCACTAGGCTTTTACCAAAATGTCTGAAATGCAAGCGTCACACGACGAGTCCCGAACACTCCTCAAAATTTGTATTTCAAATACATATTCATGGGTATGACTTTAAACTCGACTTACTTTACATGTCGCCTATGAAGAACAACATTGAATATCATTGTCTTCACTTCTGTTCTGATAAATTGGATGTTTTGTATCTAATTATGCTAATGAAAGTTTAATTTCCTTTAAAAGTGCCTCTAAACATTCCACGCCCTTTGAAGCTGTTAACAGGGTCATAAATTTCGATGCTTCGGTCATGTTTAACGCAACTGATCATCGCACCTTTTATTGCCACGTGAGCACTAAACGAGTTTGGAAGAAATCATAACCTGTGAAAAATTTTCTGCCTAATGGTTCTTCTCTCCAATCAGTAACCGCACAACACGTGTTCTATACGTGTTGCAACTTTAACATTCGCTTTGCAGCTATCAAACATTTTTGAGGAAGATTGTTGTTACTCTGGTCGGTGGTAATTTATACTCAGAGCGTTATATAATATATATCTGAACGAGCACAAATTTCAAGATACATAAGCGATTCAATTAAAGATTAAGATTTTTCGTTGTCTGTCTTCTTGCTATCAATGTTGTCTTCCTTTGATATTTTTGTCCACAATAGAGATGGCATCGATCGATCGGTTCTGTGGCGACTTATTTATTTGGATTTTCTAGCCGAAGTCTGTCACTCGTTCATATTCTGTTCTCATACTCAAAAAACTAATTTAACTGCCTTTACCTTTTCTACAATCTTTGAGTTTTCCATTTAGTTAACAGTTATCGGAACTTGCTAATGGTAAATTGTCAGTGTGAACAGCGATCGTATTATATGAGCTTCATTTTATCTAATATGTAAAAAAGACAAAAAACAGTTATTTTTATAATTCCATCCATCATTCTGTCTGTCATGTTTCTTAAGATCATTTCATCTGGAAATCTTCGGTTGCATCTTTCGATACAAGCGACGCTTCCAATTTATCAGTCTTTCCATTATATATAGAAATTTGCATATACGTGTATACTGTTGCTTAGACTTGCCCTCGTTGTTTGATAAGCTTTACATACTGTCTTCTTGGACAAAGGACTTCCTGCAAAGTATGCTAAGTCTTTACGTAAAATATTTAAGATGGCTTAGTCTTGTCGATCACATGGCTAATATAATATTGACTATTGTCTTCTCATCTTTTACTTGCCAAGTTGCTACCTCATCCGCATTTTTGTTCGCTAATACATTGTTCCGCTATCAGTTACCAGATACTTTTCATTTGTAAACAAGACGCATCATAGTTCAAACGGCTCTCTATATAAATTCTAGGATTCAGTGTTAGTAATAAGAAATTCCTTCAATAGTATAATTTCTTCATAAGGATTTTATATGGGGAGCATAAAAATCACCTTTTTTTTTGACGGAATAATAAAACTTCTCTTACTAACTTTCGAAAAATTTGAGAATATAATATGCAAACTGCCTTTTGGGTGCTTGATAACTTTGGATGACTGGAGGAAAACGTTCGGTTCTCATTTTCTTAACTGCAAAATTTATTCGGGATTAAATTTTTTGATGATTTTTCATATAAAGAGGATCTGCCTTTCTTTTTGCATTTGAGAGAATATTAGAAGAACACTTCACTTTATGCTTCTTTAAAGAAATATAAAGCCTATATAGATTATAATATTAATTTTCCGTATGGTGAATGGAAATGAAGTAGTATTCGCCTTTTCGCACCAGCCTACGTCAGAGACAATAGATTTACATCGCGTTCTTGCAAGCAAAATCATTCATTAAAATTGGCCTCAAGTGATTTTATTTCTTATGTTCTTCTTCTTCTTCTTCTTTTTCGCTATATGCCCGTATTACTATCCATGTGTAACTTACGGACTTTCAATTATTGCCATTTCAAATTGCAGGTAATTCGAAAAGCATCCTGCCCGCGCCTGCCGAAGAGTCATCCTCAATACGAAGAGCTTGTTCACTAAGCGATTTATATATGGGCAACGTGAGCAAGGGTTTGTAATTTTTCAAATCGATTATGTTCTTTCAATAAAACTAAAAATGGCAATCGTAGGTGGCAAAGTCAATAATTCCACTCAAAAGTCTGGTACAGCTCATCGTAACACTTCGACTACTCGGAACGCCAATAAACGTAATTCACAACAGAAAGGTTCACCAAGCAATTTAAGCGCAAATCCTTCCATGGGAATATTGAATCTGGTAAGTATGTGTGTTTAAATGTCAAAAAGTAATAATACGAACGCGTTGACACTCCGACAGAGTGATTCCGAACCTGAGGACACTAATCACGGACGTGTGTTATCCGCAGGTCAAGGGAAATCGATCGGATCCTTTGGTGAGTGTAGATTAAAGGTAAAAAGTAAAAAATATGAGTGCTGCATTTCAGGTCCGGCACGTTCACATGGCAACAAGAATTCCAACAGCAATAATAGTCGTCGCAAAAGTGGTATACAAATGAATTTCAATAATGGTATAGCGAAAACTTTAATTTATTTAATTAATAACGGAATTAATTCATATTTCTTTTCTCTTTTATTTTTGCTTTTAAGATGACTCCAGTTCGGAAGAGGCACAAGGAAGTTCTTCAAATGCAAAGCCTGTAGTGCCACCAAGACCCCGCAATTTGTCCTTTGACCATAAAACTAAAGTACAGAACAGTTGCAATATGACTAAGCAAAGAAGCGTTTACGAGGCAGAAGAGCATTTAGATCTTGGCGGTTGTACAGATCGTAAGTTTTACTCTAATCGAATTATTTTATTATTCCAAATAAATCTCTGAACATTCAATTAACAGCCAAATCACAAGTTCACAACGTCATAAATAAATTGTATTCCACTACACAAACAGTTTTACAACTGCATGCCAATCTCAGAAATTGTGAGGACTCATTGATGCTGAAAGAATTAGAAAACGCTGTGATTATGACACAAAATATGCTTACGAATATAACACAAAATAAGTAAGTTTTCTCTCAATTCGCATTAAAAAGAAGTTAATATTTAACGTAAATGTTTGCTTACTGAGACACCGTTCTGCGTTCTGCATTGATCGTATAAAAAAATTTCGAGAGACTTTGTGTGCGGAAATCTTTTGGTAATAAATTTTACGAACGCTTGACATCTAAAGTCAAATCCAAATTAATCGAGTAAGAAAGTTATATTCGACGGGGGGCCACCACTATGTTTTTTGCATTCTACGCTCCAAGTTCTTTTATTTGATACCCATATCGCTAGTATTATTAGGAAAAAAGCAAAGGCTAGTGTTATTAAGGAAAAGGTGTCGTCTACCATATCCATTTCAAAATTAACCCATAATATATATTTTCAATTCAGGAGCGTACAAAATGGTTGTAAACGTTCGGTCTTGCTTGCCTTATGATAAATAAGTGCAAAATCTCAAAAAAGTCACAGAATTTGATCACTTGTAACTTTGTGTGGGTATAGCCGATTGTTTCCATTTTTGGACGTAAAGAGTAGAGTGCTTCGCAAAGTAAATGTGGACAATTTCAGCCTTCTATTTTTAACAATTTCCGAGGAACGAGCGAAAATTTTTATTAAAAAAAACAGAGCTGCGTTCAGTTTGCACCCCACTGCGCGCTTCCACCCTGACCGATCTGGCTTATTTTCAATACCAACCTGGGCGCAGAAACTTGCAATGTTTCTGCCAAATTTGAAGTTGATATCCACGTGCCCGCGACCAGGAGAGTGGCAACACACACCGCACAGACGGACAGACATGGCTAAATCAAATCAGAATTTCACGCTGATCAAGAATATATATACTTTTTAGGGGCTCTGAAGCTTGTTTTCGGGCGTTGTATACGTTGTGGGTACGGGTACATCCCCATCTTACAGTGGTGGGTATAAAAATGTCGCTTAGTTTACCACATTAAAATTTAAAAAATTGATATGCTTCTCTTGGGGAGAATTTCTGAAGAACTTCACAAAGATTTGAACTGTTAGTAGAAACTGTAGGGTCATTTTAGATATGGAAGTCCAGCTAACGAATATCGTTTATATTGATATGTCTACTGGAATGTACGCAGAATGCATTTTCATAGAATAAAACAGATAAAAGGAAACGCACGAATGCACGAGTTGCATATGTATTCGTAATTGTGATTTCGGGATTAAGATTTTACAAAAAAAAAAAACAAATACATGAAAATATACGTCTTTTTTTTTTTTGTTTTTTACAGAACTGATAAAAGCAATCAGCTTGCAAACCACTCTTTCACAACAACTGAACAGAAGAATTTAGAAAACGGTGACTACTTAATGATGGTTAACAATTGTGCCGATTTGCTAAGTAATCTTCGTATGAAGCACAAACCGATCGATGACTGTGAGAGCAACTCCTAGTTTATAAAAATAATTTCAACTACTAACCTTAAAGGTAGACTAAGAACTAATAGAAGCAAATCAAGAAAACTCGTTAAACTCATCAAATTGAATTTTTTTAATTCCCGCAAAAAATGATATAACATTCAATTAATAAAAAAAACAAAAAAAGAAAAGAAAAAAAAAAACGAAGAAGGAAATACGCGTATTTCTCGTGAAAAATTTATAGATTTAAAAAAATAGGAAAAAAAAAAACAAAGAGTATTTTACTAAATTGTAAGAATAGCAGCAATGTGAGAGAACTTGAGCCCTGTAAAATTCCTCGTTGTCATCATCTATAGTTTTTCTTAGAGGCACTCTTGCAAATTGTAAAACTATAATGAGGCTAAACGAGATAAGAAAACCTTCAAATCAGTAAAGCTTGCTTGTTCTTTTATTAGGTTTTTTTTTTTTTTTTTTTTTTTTTTCTTTTTTTCAATGAGTTCACAACTTATGCCTTATATTGTATATATTGTTGAGGTGACGAAAGAAAGCATTGTATTTAGGAGCATAATTATTTATTTTTTTATAATCCTTAAAAGAATTCATAATAATTTGCAACCGCCTGCGTTATTATTACCGCTAAAAATCAAAAATCAAAAAAAAAAAAAAAAAAAAAAAGAAAAAAACGCTTAATTCATTTAGTGAAAATGGAAAGAAATATTAAGTTCCTTCCAAAAGTAAATAGCAAACCAAATGTATGTAAAATCACGTCGTATAATTAAATTTTTTCTACCATAACATCATATCTCTTAAATTATCTTCAACTAAATTTATTGACTTTTTGAGTTTTTATTCATTCTTTTTCCCGCACACTTCCTAGCAATCTCTATAGCATTGTTTGTTTGTTGTCTTTTAATAATACAAAGCAGATTACCTATGACCGATAACAAAGTCTTCATGTGCTCTCCATTGTGATCTTAATGAAATGAATTTTTTTTTGTAACACCTAAATCCAGCGATTTATTGATTTATCTTTGAAAGGAAATGATTTTTTTTTCTATATGGTGTATTGTGAAACCTTTGCCATCAAGCAAGTATTTAATCCTATAATAATTTATTACTCCCCTATTTAACCTTTTTACTGTAATTAATATAATGATGATGATGATGATGATGATGATTATTATTATTATTGTTAACATACTTATCTAGTAATACATTTTATGGATAACAAAAACTATAATTAATTTAAAAAAATAAAACGATAAAATATTTTTTCAAAAATAATCTATTTTTATAGGTTTATTTAAAGAGTGACACCGATTTGCGATTCTCGTTACTTAGATAATAGTTTACGTTACAAAATAAAAAAAAAAAAACAACGATACGATCGTTTTTTGAGTTAAATCTATTCGATTGCTTTCGTATCGAGTTAGGTTACGCTTTCAATGAATTATTCGTGACATTGTCGTCGGCATATGCATAAGTCAAAAATTGAAAACAATGCAATCGAAAATTGAAAATTATGTTCGAATTCCTCCGATAATGAAAACCATAAACTGACTCCTGATCAGTAAATAGATTATCTTAGGAAAATTAATTATTTTTATAAAAACCAAAGAAATCGCAGGTTACGAAATGTTTAGCATATACGCACCACCACAAAGATGTTTCGACAATTCCTTTGTTTTACTACATAAACAAACTAATAAATCGTAAATTAACATCTAATTACATTGACAAGATCATCACAGTCATACACCTTTATATTTGAAACTGACTGAGGCTGTATGTCCTCCGGTACTTCTTTGAATACTTAATATATTTTGTCCAGGCAAAATGCGGTGAGTATAGGGAAAAACGTACAAATTAAGGCTTATGTCAATGGCATCATTTGAAGCAAAAATTTACATTAAAATTTGTGGTTTCATTGCATTTCATTAGAGCAGAAACCGCACCTACTAGCAAATTAAATATTTCGCTTGGCTTTTCCAACGTAAGACTTCATCTTCATTTTTTTTATGCCGCAAGTGCTTTTAAGGCGGATAAGCACAGACACGCCTTGTAAAGTCAATAAAAACTGTCAATAAAACAATAGATGCATAGTAGGTGAGCGATACATTCAAAATATCTTAGGCGGTGATATTCTTTAGTTAACGTCGTCAGTAGAGTTTCATATGCAGCCTGAATGTTGAACTTAACATAACCTAAAGGTTTTTCAAAATAAAATGTCAAAACAAATACTGTCCTTATGGATTTCAGTTGCTGTTATGTCCACGGTATTTATTAGGAATAATTTATGCTTAAAAAAAACGCTGATTGCGTTTCAAAAATAGGCGGGACTTAAGGGCTCGTCGGCAAACAGTGTACAGAATACGCAACCAAGCTAAATAACAAGCTTGGAGTGGATTCGCCCTTGGAAAGTAAGAAAGCGGTCAGGGACCTCTCTTCCTCCAAAATGGGATGTGCCCGTAGGGCAGGCTAGATAACTATTGGCAAGGCGCCGTTGCCATTTTTTTAGAAAACTTCTCGCATAAAATGTGCGATACCAAAACAAAAAATTTCTTTTCCAAAACGGAACAAAGGGATCTGGAAATCACAAAAAATAATCAGAATGCGATCACGTTAATGGTATTTTTAACGATGAATTCTTATTGCATTGAAATACCGGGATACCATCAAACAAAAATATGTTTTAAAATTAATCGAGGAAAAATTTCCCCATTTTACCGATTTAAATAGGATTTAATTATCGAAATATGTAGAAGAGCCGAAAGCGAGTTTCGCTGAGTCGAGAGAAAATTCCGCCATCTGTGAAGCTTCAAAGGAATCAAAAATGTATAATACTGTCGGTAATAGCGTTAAAAAAAAAGGTAGAAGAAGTCAAAATTCTTTTATTTTGTTACGTACATAATGCTCTCATTAGCTCTGAATCTTTTCTTCGCTACGCGCAGTTTTCAAATACTTTGAGGTACATAGCGATATATTTTTAATCTTTAGATTCGAATTAAAAAGTCCTCTCTTCCTTGTTTATAATAATATTGCATGCGATTTTTGTGATTAATTTTAAATTAACAAAGTATGTGCATAACTGAAGTCAAAACTTTAAACGAGTTTATCTCGAAGCACAGTTTTTGAAATCGGCAAGCAGCATAACCTAAACAATTTTCGTTCGAATTTGTTACTGTATGTTCGCAAAAAACAATGTCCAGCGAAACACGTAGGATTTAATCCCTTTTTATTAATAATAAAAGTGTGCCTTTTTTTTAATCGACATTTACACTTGTTCACTCAAACACTCGCCAATTACACAAAAATCGATATTATCAAAAATCTCTTTCAACTTTAAGTTGGTCCACTAATACGGCTTGCTGTAGAGCCCTTTCAATTAAACATGTCCCCGGAGAATTATCACTATGCTGCCACTTTTTAATATCTTTTAAAAATAATTTCTTTTTTAACGGTTTGCTTAGCCAACTCTTTAAATATTATTATTCTATATACCATTAGAGAAGTGCGTACCTTGCAGTAAAACTTGTATTTGAAAACCACAAGAGGCGTTTGGCTACTTACTTTTGCTCCGACTCGATAATAGTGTGTGTAAACACTTGTGTACTATAAGAAGAGAGAAGGAGAACCATGAACGATAAAAAATTAATATTATTTATTTACTTATCATATCACATGTTATTTATTATTTTGGTATTTTGTAAGTAAATTTAAAAATGAAGGCCATAAGCCATAAGTTCTATTCTAGCATTCTTATGCTAGATACACACATCTTACACCAAAAAAAAACAACAACAAGCATATTACACCAAAAAAAACAAGAACAAGCATCTTACACAAAAAAAAAAGAACAAGCATCTTCCACCAAAAAAAAACAACAACAAGTATCGTACACTAAAAAAAAAACAAGAACAATCATCTTACACCAAAAAAAAAAAGAACAAATATCTTACACTAAAAAAAAAAGAAGAACAAGCATCGTACACCAAAAAAGCAGAACAAGCATCGCACACCAAAAAAAAGAAGAACAAGCATCTTACACCAAAAAAGAAGAACAAGCATCTTACACCAAAAAAAGAAGAACAAGCATCTTAAACCAAAAAAAACAAGAACAAGCATCTTACAGCAAAAAACGAGAAACTCAAAATTGGACTTGGTATTATTTAGGAACCTTAGGGATTTAGTAAATACTTTTATATGTCTGTCTTTCTCTTGTATTCAAGCAGAAATTTCCATTTCCGGTCCTTCTTTCACTCCAACAATTTCTGTTATTATTCATCTTCTGAAAGATAGAATAATTTTTTCCTTCTTTACCAGTCAATATATGTACAATTTTGGTCATCACAGTGTGCTGGCGTTCTTGTGTTCGCGTCATATGTACGCGTGGCTTTCAACGTAGAGGATGTTATAAGATTTGTGTTACTCTGTATTCGCTTTAAAGGTTTTTGCATTTTTTTGCACATTTTTTCCTAAAACCAAACATATTTTCAAGTTTTTAATTATAGCGACACTGGTTGTAATGGCAGATTGCTAGATCTTTGCATTGCCAATCTTCCGGATATAGATGTAAGTCGCTGTCCACATTTTAGCTTACCAGAGAATTCGTATCATGCAGCAATTTGCGTTTCCTTGCATTACAGGCGCGATCTACTCTAACGTCTTCCTTAAAATTTCCTCAAATAAAAAATATGACTTTAATGAAACCACACGCATACAATAACGTACGATATGTAAGTAAGTAATACGAGGACGTTTCGTCCCTTTTCCTTAGGCTGGGGCAGTTCAGCGGCCCAGGGGAGGAAAAAAAAACGCAAGACATTTACTTTTTCACAGGGGCTCTTTACTCTTTTTTGTGATTCACAGTTCATCGCAATGTGATCCCGATATCTGAACGTTAAATAGAAAATACTTTACTTAACGCCCACACCGCGGAGGCTCGCTGGCGTCCCGAGCGAGACTCCCACGACCTTTCCGTTCGAGAGTCCAACTTCAACTCCTTCTCATTCTCTACTCTTACCCTATACTTAGCCTACTTTATTCTACTGCTATCTTAATCTATTCCATTCTACTGCTATCTTAATCTATTCCATTCTACTGCTATCTTAATCTATTCTATTCTACCTTAACCTAGCACTCCCTTCCCCTCACCGGAGACGAAGAACCCGTGAGTCCAAAACGAGCGACGACTTTGGGTCCTCAAAGTAGATAACAACTCAATAAATAAACAGGAAAATATTTTATAATATTTTATAATTAACAGTTAAATAATATAAACAGTGAAATGTCCATAATTTCGAATTAAACGAACACAGTCCACTCAGTTCAAAATGATTCAGTTTCATTGCGTTTCAGCAGCGTTTCGTGGAAGGGAATTCGGACCGTTCAGTTTCTTACTCTTCATTTTTCCAAGTAAAGTCACTTATCCAAGCTCTTTAAGCTTTAATAGGCGCTGAACGGCAGCTTACAAACAACTCAAACTTACATCTTTCAAACATGAACACTTAAGCTATCTATACCTGAAATTTCAAGTAAACTAAACGCGTCAGGTGGGTTTTATGAAACAAACAATTTCAGCGTAACGAGTACTTATTTGCTTTTGATTATCTACGGACTGGTACCTTTCGAATGGACTAATGTCAAAGCTAGAAGTCTCTGAAGCTACGTACTGGGAGAAAAGCCTGTTGTATTCTTTACCAGTGTGACCAGTCGAAACCATTTAGCAACGTTCTTGTAGCGATATGTTAAAAACACGATCTCAAAATCTCGTCTATAAGAAGAAAGATATATGTTATGTACTTAAGAAGTGTCCACGCACACACCCACCCATAGATCTATTCAATGAATTCTAATATCGCACACATCGATTGTTCATACTGCGTAGCCTTGTACACGCAAGTCGACAAAAGGTCAGTAATTGTGCTCGTTCCGGTTTTTCTTGCTATTTTTTGCTATCTTGGATAGCCTTTGTTCACATCGGATGTGCACTTCAGTACAGCTGAATAATATTCTTGCGTAAATGTTGTCAGCGAAATGTTTTCTCTTATATCTAGAACGATAAAAGAGAGATCGCGAGTCATATTAATAATATTAAAGAATCTAATCGGTCAGGAGATTGAGAAAAGCTTTAGATATAAAGGCGAATGCCTGGATTGGGTAGCCGTTCATCTAATGTAGATCCGTTGTATTAACAGACTTTAAATTACGCGATCTCTGATTTGCATTGCCATGTAAAGCTTTAATAGGATGTGACACCATACCAAGAGCCCTTCAACAGAACTTTGGCCCGAAGAAGTAATAAGCACGCACTCAGTTTGCTGTTAAGGTAGTAGCAGTACCTAACTATTACGCTAGCGGGTCTTCAATCGAGGTCCTGTATTTTACTTCCACTTTATGGAATAGGGTGTTACATCATACCAAGAGACCTTCAACAGAACTTTGGCCCGAAGAAGTAATGAGCACGCACTCAGTTTGCTGTTAAGGTAGTAGTAGTACCTAACTGTTACGCTAGCGGGTCTTCAATCGAGGTCCTGTATTTTATTTCCACTTTATGGAATAGGGT
>KK502628.1:33662-64354 GCA_000688735.1 Glossina austeni
TTTAACAAAAGAGCTCGAAAACATTCTATATATATATATATATATATATATATGTGTGTGTGTGTGTGTGTATGCGTAAAGGACTTTATATGAAGCGGAAAATCCGTAACTATTTGCACCTGTAATAAAGTGGTTAGTTGGTGGTTGCTTTTATACTCACTTCCCAAGATACGAAGCATTTTTCATGTGCTAACACAAACCAAAATTTTTCTCTTACGTTCTTCAAATTTGAAGATAACTTTTTGGAATTTCATACAAATACTTTTAACTTTTGCAGATGGTAGAAAACTTTTTATTGAAGATATCTCACAATACACATGTGCATGTGTGTATATAAATGCACTGCCCACAATCTGTGCTGTGTTCGTTTAATCTCTGCAGCGTATAAATGCTGCGTATGCAAAGTTCGCCGCAAGATGGACAGGGCTTTCTAGTTCTTCTTCTTCTCTGTTTTACTATATATATGACTCGGTTGTATCGACAACATTACTCATTACTTGCAATGAAAAATATTTTCGAGGGTACAAATCACAGTCCGCTTTGGAAGACGACATGCCCTTGGGAACGCATTTTTCAGTTAGTCGCAATTTGTTGCTCACAGCATTCATTGTTTAGATTCTTGTATTATAGTTCGACATGACCAACCCCCCTAAACACCCTACAATACTTCGTCTGATACAATCCTTATTTATTTTCCTCGCAAAGAATCAGACATTTTTGCATTCGCGTGGGCTCTTATGTGAGAGGAGGATAAAAGAAAATTAACTCATGCGACCCAAACTATGCCGATCGATTTAGTATACCGGAGTATTACCCAGTGATTTTTATCCACTTACAAAGTAAGATGTATACCGGGAGCGCTCATCAAGACATCTCGGAAATTGTCGCGAAGACAAAAGTGCATGAACTTACATCAGCCATGACAGATGGAGACACAAGTTTACATTGATTCAGAAAACGATTCTGAAAGGATCGGTATAAGGTAGATCAGTCTTAGATCTTTTTACATGTTACATACGTCCGCACTCAGTCCTCCTTGCATAAGCGTAAATTTCTCTTTACATGCAACTGAACTCAAATAATTTTCCACTAGATCGGGAAGAGAAATGGCTTTGATAGATAAATTTTAAGAGTCACTCGACTTTGTCTTCAGCTTGTCAATGTGAATGAGACCAACTTTATCTTAGAATAGAGATGTCATCATCTTTTTGAATGATAATCTTGCTTGCGTGTCCATGATGGTTCATAGTAAACCCAACTCTCATCATAGTCAGTTAATTGTGCAATAAACGAAATTATTCGGCCACATAGTCGTCCTACCTATTTTCCTATTTGCTTTCATCAGCTGGTATTGATGACGTGTAGTTGGTATCCTGTGGTCCTGGTGTCAAGCTTAATGGCAGGTGATCCCTTAGGGTTCTCGATCGGGCAAAGCCAGCTATCTCCGTCTAACCAGATGTAGCGATCGTTCTTCTTCCATTTGACTGGCCGCTTCTGTGCCAGCTTGTTGGACATAATCATACCCTTCACTAGGTTTACAAGGTTAACGTTGAGCTGAGTATAAACCGGGAGCATATGGAGCTGTTTACTTTTTAACAAGGTTTTCCCCTTGATGCAAGTGTTCACCTGCCTGTTCGTTGCTTATACTAGCAGCATTTTTTATACTAACAGTATTATCCACGCATTTGTTATTTGTCATCTCTAAATATTTTATTTTAATACCTGCTGTTGCACAGAATATATCGGCGACTGAAGTCTGACATCTGATCTTTGTTATCCTTATAGTCGCAACTTGTGTGCACGTGGATCTAAGTCGATCACGAAACTTTACATCGATTGTGGAGGACTTCAACTAAAACTCCTTTTCATGCGTCACTACTTATAAATCATATATAAGGCAGAGAGAGAGAGCGCTCCTTGAGATTAATGATGACCCGTTCAATCGCGTCATTGACTTCACAGACTTTATAGTAGCGTACATTCTTTTGCGTGCTTCGGTGTCCGGTGTAAAAGGAAGCCATTCATTAGTGTGGCTTGATCATCTCTAACATATTATAACAAGTTACGAGGACATCGCTAAATATATTGTGTATAGCGTTATCTAACGCTATCTATGATGCTGTACTATGTTGTACGTGCGTATATATGTATGTATTAATAATTTTTGTTCTCCATTTCCGCATATAAGTAGCGAAGAATGTATTTCTGTTCACTTTAAATTTCCACAATTTCCATGCACTGAATGACGTGCGTCGATCTAGATGTACTTTCATTACAAAACATGACATGGCATGTACACACACAATGCAGTGCCTGAGATAAAGAGCGAACGCAACCATCCTTAAAAGAATTGCACATATTAGCTAAGATGGTATAAAAGAAGTAGTTGAGAATAATTGAATTTATGGCTTAATCTCTTCCGGATAAAATTGCATTGTAAGTGGGATAAGTACTTAAGGAGGATGGATGGATGGATGGATGGATGGATGGATGGATGGAAAGATAGACAGTGTCTGCATAGAGATATGATTTTTGCTTGTTGCTGCTGCTGCTGCTGCTGCTGCTGCCATTACCATTAAGGCAGCACAAGTAATCATGTCTAAGGACGCATAAACCCGTAAAGGCTGAGCACATTTTCGTGAAATTAAAAACTGTAGCGTTTAACAATCATAATGACATTGTTTTTTTTTCATCAGCGATAAAATATTGCTTAACACAACTTGCACACATAATATGTGTAATTAGAAGATATCGAGACAATGAACGCAAAGTGAATGATGCACGAATCAATATCGACCATGTGACCTATCTAAGCATCTCGCTTGACATGGTTTATGTCTTTTGTGATTTTTGTAATTGTTTTCATAAATGCGTGTAAGGTATTTTTTCATCTTTTTTTTTTTTTTCGTAACGTTTTACCACCATTCGATTAGCACGCTCAGTTTATCCAGTGATTCGTAAAGCACGGACACCATTCTAGCAGATGTAATATAGAGCTGATGTCACAAGAGTCAAAAATTAAAATCGTCTATAAAATATTAAAGAATCTTTGATATACTCTCTGATCTCTTGTCTATGATCTCTTTTTAAAGGAAAGAGTTTTCGCTACACGACAATCGTTGCTACGAACCAACTTGAAGTGAAGACGAATTCAAAGCAGAAGATAATTGAAAACGAGAATTGCTCACCAAATATCCGAGGTATCTTTAAGCCAGTTGGCGTCCCAGAAGCAAACCATTTAACAGGCCGTTCTGGCCTTTTGTCAAAAGAAAATGAAAAAAAAAATATATCATCGAATATCTATTAATGTGCAAATCGCATGCAAGAAAATTAACGCCCTAAGTAACTTATTAGATTTCTCCTGTACTTGCAACCTTTGTTTTTTTTCGTAACCGGATGACTGGTGGTTTAGTTACTTGTGTTCAACTTTAATGCAGATTTTAAAATCGTCCGTGAATCCTATTTGGGCACGGATTTCGGTATGGGTTCGCATATTTTGCAGATTGTTTTCTGCAACTAATTGATTGCTCTCAAGCAACTAATTGATTGCACTGACTGGGCGAGGACTTTAGATAAAAGTTGAATGACAAGTAAGTTTGTGTGTGGAAGGACGTACTTTAGGTAAAAGTTGAATAGCAAGTAAGTTTGTGTATGGAAGAACGTACTTTCATTCCACTCTTGACTATAGCGTACAAGTGTTCCTTCTATTTTAGTAATAATTGAATCAGTTTGATAGCTCCCTTGACTGACTTAGCACTGAATTTATATTTCACGCCCTTGTATGCGGAGTAAACAAACAAGGTTTGGATTGCACACTTTTGTCCATATATCTATATATATATATATATGTCCATATATCTGTATATATATATATATATACATATATATATACATATATATAGATATATAGGAAGACAAGAGCCTACTTGCGTATGCGAAAAATGTAACAGTTTTTTTTTGTAAAGCTTGATAAAAACAATTAAACAGATAGCAATAGTTCGGCAAAAGTCATTAGAGAATCATTTGAGCGTTTCATCGGGTTGAAATGGTTCATACACCACGAGGCTTCAGCATGTGCATTTGGTCTTTGCAGTCACGTCAGATAACGTCATCAGTCCAGTTTCGCTATGCCCGAAGTGTTCACACGATTTCATCACCAAGGCATGTTTAAAGACGCCTTCTCTGAGTTCGATAATTAAAGGAATGTTTTCGATTGCCTAAGTAAGGAACATAGAGCGACTCCTGAAATCTGAACGTTTACTTAGGATACCAAAGAAAAGAGGGTATAAATTGAAAAGAAGTGGGTGGGAATTTCTAGCGATATAATAAAGATATTAAATCTCGATAGTGATCGATTGTCTAACCAGTTCGTTGATTGCAACGGCTAAACATAGGATTATCGACCCTAAAGGAGACGAGTAAAGTCTTCTAAAGCATTTTAACTGCATGGATACTTTACATTTTGGGCCGGACATGAATGGTTTACGTTATAAGCCCCTTCCACCAGATTTACTTCATTCTACTTTTCATTTATTGACAAACTGTGAAGAAACTTGAGGTTGCAAATACTTGTCGTCCCAGTGTAGCTTTCAAGAAAAGCGGCTCGAAAGGTGTATTGAAGAGCGTACGAAGCACAATTTTGTTTTCCAATCATAAATTTGTATCAATATTCCAAGTTCTCGAACTTACGCAGAAAAGCAATTTTTACTAGTTTACTGCTCATTTTCCTTAAAGTCTTACATCGACGTCCATCAACTGCTTGGTAGCTGGATTTTTCGTCGGAAAAATTAATCTTAAAACAGTCAATGCATGCGGCAACCCGCGGAAATGTTTATTAAATATATTGAACATAGAATTGCACTTGTGCCGTGCGCATGTTAGTTTGGAAAATGTACTCAGTTCATCCTTCTGGAATAGAAAAAGATAAAAACTTATTAAAAAGACAAATATTTGACGATCAGCCAGCCATAGTAGGCTGTTATTATTTGCGTGCTTCTCAATTAATTGTTTATAATGCATAAACAATTATTATTACTTCCCTTAAGGAAATAAATTTTCACTAATACTATCATACATTTGTTGGGAGCATGCCGCGAGAAGAGGTAATAAGTAATGGCGTAGCTTCTCTGCTCACAGACAATGTTGAGACGTGAACTGAGTGTCATGGCTTATTCTCAAAATGCTATGAACTAATATCTTAACCAATACAGTTATCATTGACAATCCTCCTCCTAAAACAATACAAGCATTTGTTTACAAAAGCATGTCCTTCCGTGCTTTATGCTACTTTTGCAGTTAGATACCGATATTCGGTAAGACAATCGTCTCAAGGAGAATTGAAATTTAAGCAGTTATGGAAAGTAAAATAGTAATCACGGTATCAATTAGCGGTACACGAGAAAAGGGGCTACGTACAAAAATATTTGTGAGGTTAAACTTAAACTTAAATAGTAAAGATACCATGAATTTAAGAGAAATCTCTTAAGGCCTGAACAAAGTTCTATCAAAATAAAACTAAAACACCACTTTTCGGGAATGTTTTCAAAAATTAATTTTGGCGAAACTTAACCTTACTTTAATTCGCTAAACTTTGCTTGATTTGAATCCTTAATCGATATCCTTTCCAAAGATAGATAGCTTGGCCACATTGGCCTTCTGAGTACAGTTCCTCTGTTAGGTCCGCAGAAGTTTCGAGGTCCCATAAAAAATGTCGCCCAAGCAAACTTAAGGCAAGGAAGCAATTTTTCTTTGCTTTGTTTTTCCGTACCCTCGGACTTACTCTTATTTGCCAAGTAAGCTTTTGTTTTTTCAATCTCGTATTGTAGTAGAAAAGTGTTTTCCCATCAAAGTTTAACGGAATAAGACAAACTTGCGTTTTGTTAATAAAGTTTTGTATTCAATTTTTGTTTTAATTTTAATTCTTCCAGGACTCAATTTTAATAGAATTCCGTTGACGGCTCTCTTATAACTTTTACTTAATGTTTTTTCTAATTTAGTTTACATTTAACTTCACGCTTTTAGACAACCGTGAAGGGCGCGCATATATTTCCCATCTCTTTGACAGAATGCAAATTTCGCGGAAGAAAACTTTGCCTTTAGAGCCTGACCACGCAAGCATCTACTTTTAAAGCACCGCCATACGCTGTGCGCAGGAAGACCACTTTAGGTAATTAAATGGAGCCAGTGAACGAGTACGAGTGTCTTTTGAAAGCAGCGGGAACCATAGCGCCGTTCAATTCAGTGTTCTTAATACTTCCTGGACCAACCTCGCTATGCAATCTCTATTGTTGTTAGGCTGCAAATTTCCGAATTAGAGCCACTTATCCTTAATGATCAGCTGATTGCGGTTGATTTCGCTGTTTTGCAGAAATACGTAACAAAGTCAGGCAATCGTTCCAATTAAAGTGAAAAAGATATTTCGGCTTTACCCTCGATGTAAATCCTTCCCTTAACCCGTAAACTACGTTTCTTTTAAGGGTTTGGCTATTGTACGGTGCTCCGGTTGCTCGCCATTTTTTCACCACCCGCCTAGATTAAGCTACATTTGCCTTTGAACTGAGCAGGAAAACCAAGTCTGATGTTCTTTTGATACAGAATTCCGTCTGTTCAAGGCTTTCAAGATAAGCAAAATATTGCGTGTTCTCCAAATTTGGGAACTAATAATTTTACCTTAAATTTGAAGACAATTCTTGCGCATTAAGAAATCGCGAACCAGCAGGTCTTTAAAGACGAACTGAAGCCATTTCTTAAAAAAACCTTTGACCACTTTTTATACATCAAGTATTCCCCATGCAATCGTTGCATAATTTACTAACGGACTTTTTACCAGAGTCAGTTGTTTGCTTAATAGATGCCTTATGGACTTAGCTGACCATTCAAACCTTTGTTTTCAGAGTTCTTCTTAATTCGAAGCCCAGCATTTAGCAAACGATTTCTCGTTACAAAGGGATTATTACGCTATTTAAGGCTTGTTTGCGAACATTCTCCGTTCCACCCTTGTTCGCATCTTTACAAATTTATGCAGGAAGTGGAGGCCGACTAAACTTAGCACACAGAGGTTTATATAAATTTACTACTTCCGTGTCGATCGATTCAGATTTTTAAAATTTCCCGCATAAGACAGAGAGGCTAGTAATCGGATGTATGTGAGTTACAAATTAACATAACTTGGGCTGGGAAAGGAAAGAAAAGATTTACTTTTCTTCTTTTTTTTTTTTTTTTGAGAGAAAGCATATTGCACACACACACATCTGTAGGATACGTAGAGATCACACACATGCGAAATATTCAAGTGCCTCGAAGAAAATAAGTATGCATAAGGTGAGTATATAAACGGCGTTGAAAAACCGAGTGGCATTTATGCAAATTATTATCGTTAAAATGTTATTGTTATGTAAATGTTATGTAATTATTCGTTTATTCGTTTGATTCATGGTAAAAATACGAAAAATTTTCATTACATTTCCCTACATAAAAATATCACATTAACAAGACGATTGAGTTTACTTTACTTTAAAGCGTATGCTGGATACTTACCGCCAAAAGCATTTACTGGCAATTCGTGCTCTATTGTGTGCGCAATTGTAACCTAAACAAAATTATTTTGATTATAAAAGAAACCAGAAAAAGACTCCTTTAAACAGCATACAAAAGCTTTCTCTACTAAAGTTATTTAAGGACTTTGTCGTCCTTAAGATGTTTTTTTAACAAATTGTAACCATTTTTCGATTCTCTTTCTTTGCTGCCTTGATTACATGGCCCTGTCGGAATAAGCTAACAATCAACGGATAGATGACTCACGATCCCTCCCACGATCCCGAAATAATTTATTTATTTATTTATTCTACTTATACAGGAACTCAACTAAAAACAAATGATAGTCGAGTTCAAATGAGTCTTAAAGTAAATCTGAAATTAATTATTATTAAAACCTTAGTATAAGAACAATGAAAAAAGAAAAAAAAGAAAAAAGAAAAGAGAAAAAAAAATGTACATAATTAGCACAGAGCCACACCCACAATCGGTACAGGACCAAATTGCAAATGAACTCCTAAGCCATCGCAGACATGCATAAGCTTGACTTTGGCTACGATATTTAATATTACTTTTTAATTTTTTATTTTAATATTTAATTTAATATTACTTTTTAATTTTTTAATTTAATATTTAATTTAATATTTAATATTTAATTTTAATTTTTTAATTTAATATTTAATTTAATATTTAATATTTAATTTTAATTTTTTAATTTAATATTTAATTTAATATTTAATATTTAATTTTAATTTTTTAATTTAATATTTAATTTAATATTTAATATTTAATTTTAATTTAATTTAATTTAAGATTACTTACGATACTTATTACGATATTTAACCCAAAAGGATGATAAATGAAAAAATCATTTCATACTTACGTGGGCAGCACGACAACATCTAAATAAACATTTATTGAAGAAGCGGGTCTAGGAGAATTATCACTTCCAACTGTAAACTTAAATATCTTACATTCTTTTTTCGCATTCTTTTCGCACACCGTGCATATATTTTTAGGTTTTTTTTTTTTTTTTTTTTTGACGAAAGAAACCCAAGCACATCGTTTGGTCGATTTACTCCAATAGTCATGGAGTACACTTCAAATTTTACTTGACTGCAACTACGCCTGACCAGTTGATCATCCGAAAAACCCCTTTTAACGAAATCGATCCGAATGTCGCTATGAAATTGTGTGTAAGACAACACTCAGCAAATACCGATCCATGGGTTATGAAATTATTGGTTATGATTCAACATAACGCCTTCAAAATATTTTCATTTTTAATCATCAGCTGATGGTATTTAACTAAAACTACGCTTTTTTGAAAGACTAAACGGAGATTTGTTCTTGGCGTTTGCTTCGTAATCAAAGTAATGAATGGTGCTATTGACTCGCCTTCATTACTTCGAGAAATAAGTTTTAATGTTCCCATCCGCTTCTCTAGGCACTTTACCTTGGTTAAGGTTAGTCAATGCTGTTTAACTCGCTCAGAGTTGTTTGCAAGAACCTAAATGACGTCCATCACCTATTCTCATTATCGGACTCTTTAAAGTCCATTAAAGCAACATTGCTTAATACACGTGACACATACATATGTCATGCATAGCTGAACTAGCTTTTAACCCTAAAACCTCATTATGACTCGAAAATGAATTGTTGTTAACTATTATCGGTTGCCAAGCTTATGCATGTTTGCGATGGCTTAGGGATTCATTCGCAATTTGGTTCGCACCGTTTGTGGGTGTGGCTCTGCGCTAATTGTGTGCATGCTTTTTTTTCTTTTTCCTCTTTCTTCTTTTTTCCTTCTTATTTATTTTATTGTAGTTATACTATGTTTTAATAATAATTAATTTCAGATTTAATTTAATTTCAGATAATTTCAGATAATTTCAGATAATTAATTAATTTCAGATAATTATTTAATTTCAGATAATAATTTAATTTCAGATAATTAATTTCAGATTTACTTTAAGAGTCATTTGAACTCGACTATCATTTGGTTTTAGTTGAGTTCCTGTATAAGTAATAAATAAATAAATAAATAAATAAACGTAACGTAAAGACAGGATCCAGTTCCAAATAGGAAATAAAGGGCTTTTCTTCACTTTAAGCACAATGACAGGCCATCGTATGATCTAAACGTACAATGATCGACTTGTGAAATCATATTGTTACTGCATGACTTGAAAGTCTTATAAACGCTTTCTTTCATCTTTATGTAAAGTAAGTTTTGCATTTGTATTAATTAACAGAATCGCTTCATATGGTTGAGATTTCTTGATATTCGTATACGCGAATAAAAACGTAATACCAGTAATAAAATGTAATACACAAATATAGGAGGAAAAGCAATTGCGCACTTAAGACGAAAACAATTAATAACCTTACAGTGGGTCACGGCCGACCGTTAAATGCCCTACATCATCACCTTACACGTGTTCTTGATTATTTCGAAACAAGCAGTTATAGGGGAAGTGGTCGGAATCATTTTCAATATCTTTTGTCCTTAACTCAAAATGTGCTTCTGACTCGATCAGCATAATAAGAGATATGCTTATCTCATGTCGTACTGAGTGTTGCATACATCCGTACAAAATTTTATGTACCCAAAATGGCACAAGTGGTCTAAGGTATAAAAATGAAAAGTCATAAGATTTACATACATTCAAGTGCAAGTAAAGAAGAAGTGAAAGGAAAGAACAAAACAGAACAATAAAGCTGCGAAAATAATTAAAAGATGTCATTGAACATCACGATTCGACGGAATTCGTTTGATGTTTGACAGCTCGCAGTACACTCCTAATTAATGTTAAAACTTGCACGCTGTTGAATATATTTACGGAGCGCTATAGTGCGGTATACTATGCAAATCATCGAGCTCTCATCGAGTGATTGTTATTTCTAATAATAATTCATGTTCATGTTCATATCCATGTTCGCCATTTCATTGGCGTTGTTTTCATTTACACACAAAGAAAGTTAAGTTGACTTAGTGCGTGTTTTTGGTGAAAAACTTAAAAAATATTAAATGATTTGTGTGAAGAAAAGCCTTATAAACTAAAGGTTACTAGTAGTGGACTTTGACAATTCGAATTAGTCGCAGCTAAATGCTGCAGTTGAAGAATAACTTCCAAAAGTTTTCAAGTGCAAATCTGTCAGAAATTTGTCAAAGCAAGTGCTGTCATATGAACAAGACCTTTAAGGTTTTTTAGTAAATTAACATAAATTGTTCGAAAAGCATATGTCGAGAGCTTACCACCCACAGTAGGAAAGTGTGAGTAGAGCGTTGTGTTTCATCCCCCTCATGCTCATGCCCTCAAATCAATGCAACCCCTCTTTTGTTTTGTTTTTTTCTTAAACATTTCACATACACTTTATTGACTGGTATTGAATGTTGTTTGCCGCGTCTTAGTTCGAAACGCCTTCAAAATTGACTTTCAACACTGTGGTCTCACTTTGATGTCTCTAACTACTACTCGAACTCTCCTTGTCCGCAACTTATCCACAGATGCGTTAATGTTCTTATCTCGCATTTGATTGTCATGCTGAGAAGACAACGTCATAACATCATACAACAAACAATCATATCAAACTTCAAATCTATGCATTAAAATAATGAACTCTAACAACATTAATATTTATTTTTGATGAACGCACATAAAATCAACTCACTGCTCGCTGCTCGCTGCTACGCCCTCATTTGATTTGCCGTCTGCCGTTCGCAAACACTTGCTGCCGCCAGTTGAATCATCGTCATCATCTCATTATTATCTAATAGTTCAAGTGAACAATTTTCGCTTATAAACACTTTCAATGCTTTGTTTCATACTCGTCTCTCGTCATCGTCGTCATACTCGTCGTCTCTTCCTTTCTTTTCTTTTTCTCTATTGTAAGCACATGAATACAAGAACTCGGATCATATCCATTCCTCGCATTCCTTATATATATATAAATATATATATTTTTTTTTTTTTTGTTTTTTCTTCATTTATCTTTTTGAAAAAAGAGCTTTGATGTTTACTTAGGATTTTTATGCTTTAGTGACCAGTTGAGTACTGTGTCGCCACAGAAAACGAAGTTCCAATAAAAAAAAAAAAAAAATGAAAAGCAAAATGAAAAATGCTGTCAAGCATCCTCCTATTTGCAAATTGAATTTCAAGTTAAGCGCTTTTTCATTGACTTTATATGTGCTTAGGTTAGGTGAGGTAACAAATAAATTTTGTTATCATTTCAAGATATTAGGGTCGTATGTATGTTCCAAGTATTTTAATTAATTAACATCGAGCAAGTGCTTAAACAAACAATTTCCGGATAATACGGAATAATGTTTGATTATATTATTCTAACCTTAAAAAAAAAAAAACGGAGAAAAAAAAAGGAGAAAAGAACGGCAAAAAAAGAACAAAAACTATTGTAGTCGGCGAAGATATTCTTTTCTACTAATCATCAGGCACCCACAGATATACGTGCACATTATTTTCATATGTTGTCATGTGCCGGGACAATCAGTTCAGGCGATAAATTTGTCGAATTACAGAACTTTAAATAAAAGTATTAGACTTGGTAGCCGCACACACTTTTGTTTGGGGTTTCGCCAGATTAAAAAACAAAATACTATAACATTTGGAAAACTGTGTGTGTGTTTGGAATACTGTTGCTGAACATAAGATTCAAGTACTAAACGTGTAAAATGAAGTATTCATAGCATATTCACACACGATTTTGAACCAACTTTGATTTTAGGTTCATAAGGCCATCTGTAGCCTGGTCGAGAGCAACTCCCTGTACTTCACTTCACTTCATTCTCATAGGTAACCTTTGTCGTGTATATAATTTTAAGAGATAGCGTCATTTCCTATTAAAACCTAATCTAAGCAAACGAATTGAAAAAATAAACAAATTTGAAATATCTGCACATAAACACGAACACATCCATTCACAATCCTCAGCTATGCGGTAGCTGAGCATGAAACTCGCGACTGCCAAGTCGGTGCTTGCGACCTGGAATCTCTGTCCGTTAGACCATATTTTGTGGATAGCTTTATATGTTTAGTTCCTTAGGCTTATGTTCTCTTATTAATGTCTAAAAAATTAATGCCTATAAATTTGCTATTAAATAATCCTCGTTATAATGTCACGGTTTAAACCATAGACTTAAGTTTGCCTACTACCACTTTAAGCCTAACAAGTGAGAAAATAAATTCGGTCGGGAAAGAATCTTTTATACCCATCACCGCTTATCCTAAAAAAAGACAGAAGAACTAAAAGGATAAAATTCTTGTGCTCTATAATATGAAATGGACGCAATCGATTTCTTCTATTTTGAAAATAAAAGTTTTTGTCGTAGAGGCATGTGGGCCTTGTAGACGTCTCCTCATCAGCGATATCACCATTTTCGCTAAGGAGAGAATGTTTACCACAAATACTACAAATACTACTGCAAGCAGACAGATGGACAGACGAATAGGCGGACATGTTTAGGTGCATTGAAGGGTTGTAACTGTTCAAGAATTTGTATACTTTATGGGATTTGTTATAAGGCATTGAAAAAATAATTAAATTTTGATACGCTATAATATTGGGTAGGCGTGGTCAATTTTTTCCATTTTTGTACAGAAATTTTTGTACATTTATTTGCTATAGTTTATGGCTAATAAGCAAAAAACCAATTTTTCATTCACTTTGAAAAAAAAAGGTGTCCTCATTCTACTGTGTGGTGCTGTGGCCCGATTTGGCCCATTTTCAATACCAATCTGCGTGCAAGAACTTCCGAACTTTCTGCTGAATTTGAAGTCGATAGCTTCATTTTTGCGGCGAGGAGAAACTTTGCAATAGACATTACACAAACGGACAGACGGACATGTTTAAATCAATTTAGAATTTAATGCTGATGAAGTATATATATACTTTGTTGGGTCACTGCTGCTCCCTTCTGGGCGTTACAAACGTTTCGATGAAATGAATATACCCTTTATCCTTCGGTGATGGGTATAAAAATATTGTGCAAAAAATTATTTACTTTGAGCTGAAACTGCTTACTTGGGCGGCTTACTCTGGACTTTACCGTGCTTTTAATCTCTCTATAGTGTGGTAACTTAAGCCTTGAATTTTAATTGTGTTTTCCTAATTCAGCGGAATATGTATGTATTGCTGCCAGAAATGAATGAAGGAAAGTAAATAAATAAATAAATCTATTTTATCCACACTTTCTAGAAGAAAATATAGAAATTTAGAAGTAGTTCCCATATCCATGTGCAGTCGGAACTTATACGGTGCACGCTACTCGTTCTTGTATTTGCTCCTCTTGCCTGTAAAGTGAGTAAATGATGATTAAATATCGCTTTTGTTTTATTATTTTGCCTCTTTTTTTTTTGTAAATGAAAAATTAATAAAAAAGTTTCTTTTTTTTTGTTTTTTTTTGTTTTTTTTTTATATATAATTTTATTAGATTCTGGCTAATTGTGATCATAATTATTTTCTTCCTAAAATAGAGAGGTTTCCTTTCTCTTCGAGATTTTTTCATTTTTCAAATATTTTTGCATATGCACATAAAATTCACAATTATTTGACATATTTGAACCTACACGTGATAAATATATTTTGCATTTTGGGAAATTCTTTATTAACTCTTAGTAACTATGATACAAAGTTTGCAAAAAGAATTTTATTTATAATTTTTATCTATTGAGTTGCATTTGAAGTTGGATTTAACATTTATAACTAACTAGACTAGTATTTGTTGTTGTTGTTGTTGTTGTTGTTATTGTTATTTACAAATATTATATGACACAAGAGTGAAGGAATTTACATATAAATATTCAATAAATATGTGTGTAATTAAAAAACAAGCATTTAGCGTTTAATTATTTCACCAAAATTTGTACATAAAGTTATGAAGAAAGTTTAACAAAAAAAAAAAATGTTGTAAATATGTCTGAGCAACAAGCGCTTCACGCCATAAACGCCATAAAATGTTCACATACGTACACACACAAACACACACACACGCGCGCGTACACATACAAGCACGGGAAGCCTGCCTATCAAAGACTCTCTTCTATCGTATATTGCAATTTTCTTATAAAATTTCAAAGAAATTTTTAGTCTCCCACAAGAGCTGGATAACTAGCAAAGATTGTCGGGCTTAATAGTGATAAAAAGCCAACCTCTTAGATGAAAACCCTAAGCGAAAGTTCTTAAACTTTTGAATTTTAATACGAAAGTTGCACGTGCAAGTTATTGGGAAAAGTATTTTGTTCGCATTTTTTCTTACCGATCCGAGGAGTGACTTGGAATGTAGAACACAACGTGTCATCCTAGCCCTACATGAGAGTATACTGTGTGTAGGGTTCTCAACCGAGTGCTCACCGAGGCTAACGAATGAAGCAATTACGTCCAACGGTTTCACCTTTTTTCCATATCCACACATGTGCCGTACCTGCGTACAGGAATTCTCACTTAGAAATACTACTGGGTTCTCCCTTTCCCTTTTCTCCCATTTCGCGTAGAGTTACACGTACAATGTGGCACATTTTACTGAGGCTGTTTGTTCTTTAATCGCGAGAGGGACACTCTGGAACAGATTGCTTGTAATACTAGCACATGTAGGCGGCAAACATGTAAACATTAATCATTCTCTTTTCTCCTTCCCTTACCTATAGTCTTTTCGGATCACTATCGTCCTTATATTTATTTCCAAGTTGGCCGATTTTTCGAAAAATATAATAAATAAAAGTTTTTTATACTACACAGTAACGATAGACAGACTGCATGCAAATTTTGAATATAGCAGTAGCGGTAGTAATAAGTCGTATTAAATGACACTGATTTGCAAAATCCGAACGGACCATTTAAGCGCGCATAAGAGCGTCTAATATAATTCAAAAGAATTGAAAATCATTTAAAAATGTCGCGGTATCCGCCTTTACCGAATGCGCGAGCTTTGTTCCAATAGTTAGCAAAGAATTTAAACCTTTTCTTATTCCCAGTGGGTTACTTCACAACAAAAGACATCCGCTCTTGCGCACATAGCGTTCTACTGAACCTAAATACTGTTAGGTGGTTCTTTAGAAGGCCTACTACTCTCATCCCTCATCGGCTTGGAGTACATTGCAGAGATAAAATCTACTTTAGCTAACTACATGCGATGCTTATTATCGCATATGGTTGGAATTTCAAGCCTTACATAAAAGTATTTAAGTCTTTGATTCAAGGAAAGCGTACCTGCAGGATCTTAAGGTTGACTACTCTAAACTCTGATGAACTTGCAGATGTTGTTATCGATCTCTTTTCGTTTTGTCAGTCACTTGTATGTAAACGCTATTGTGTCTAGGATGAATAGGTGAGTGGATAGCCAGCATTATTTCATTATTTATTAAAGCTTCAGAAAAAGTCATGTAAGGTTCGAACAGAATTTCCCAAATTTCCATTAGCAACTAATGATATTTTACTGTCGGCTTGTTCTTCTTCTCGATCCACAATAAATACGCTTTGATTTATTGCGCCTAATCCGTATTCAGAATGCATTTCTATCGTTGGTATACGCTCTGGTAAAGACGCTGCAGCTGCAGCTGCCACAAATTGCAGTCAGTCTATTAAAATACTTTTTGCGGTCATTGACGCTGCTGAACTTGCGGCATTCGTAGGCGGGCCATGCAACGCACGATTGCTATTAGCCAGAGAATCGGCATAGTACCTCTGTCAAAATACTTTAGCAATAAAGGGAACATTATCCATTACTGAAACGGCTGCCGCGGCGGTTGATAGTCTTTGTTGTTGCTGCAAAGCAAGATGATGTGTCGTCGGTGGGGCGGTACTGAGATGAATTCCGGACGTGGAGGTTTGAGTAAAATTTATGAACGTCGAACCATTTCCATACTCAGAAGCCACTCTGTAATTGTTGGGTAAGTGATTGGTGTGATTATATATTCTCGTGTTGCTAGCGGAATTTAAAGTTGGATATTGCGTAGAGGCGGGCCATGCCGAGCTACTGCCTTCGTTGCTTGACAAAGGGGGCGTAGTGACATTGATAGGCGGTGATGATGAATCGGACGAATTCGAATTGATCAGACTGGCGCTACGGTATTCTACGGAAGATTCATGTCTGTTGTATTCCCGACGTGCTTCTATGTGCGCGCTAGAGACTTCCTCGTCAATGCTAATACTACCTAAATCATGCAACTTACGCATATGTTTCTTCAAATCGAAGTTACGGCAGAATCCTTTTGCGCAAACTCGGCATGTGTAGGGTTTCTTGTCATTGTGCGTGTGCATGTGAAAAGTTAAGTTATAGATCTGATGAAATGCTTTGTTGCAAATGCTGCATTTGTATGCCTTCTCTCCGCTGTGAGTAAGTTTATGGTTCTTATAGTTGCCCTTTTGATGAAAACCTTTACCGCAGTACTCGCATACGAAGGGTTTATAACCGGCATGAATACGAGTATGCGTGTTTAGAGTAGAAGACCGATTGAAGGCTTTACCGCAAGTTTGACATTTGTGCGGCTTCTCAGACGTGTGAATGATTTTATGTCGACACAGAGTTGATGCTTGCCTGAACCCTTTACCGCATACTTTGCACACAAACGGACGGGCTCCCGTGTGTACTGGCATATGACGGGTCAGATTGTAGTGGGCGTTGAAGACCTTACCACATTCTAGACATGAAAACGTTTTCTGCTTGCCTCCACTAACAATCGGACTATCGTCTAGCGAGCTGGGAGAATCGGGTCGATGCCTTTGGGCATCAGGAGGCGTACTTGGATCAGGATTAATAGTAGTTGCTGTTGTTGGATGCGTTGGAGGAGAAGAATTCTTACGTGGGTGCTGATGATAGGCAGAAGTGTTTGCAGAATCTCTTGACTTGTGGCTAGCGGGAGTCTTTTCCAAGACATGATGCAGCTGGGAGTGGTTATTGATCATAGTTTGATGATGCACAGCCTGAGCTGCTGCGGCCGCTGCTGCCGCCAAATGATGAGTAGAAGCCGACGGTGTAATCAATTGACGCCTTAGCGTTTGATGATGCAAAGAGCTTAGCGAAGCAGTAAAATTATTTAAATGGGTCACAGTGGCATTTGTATCCGTTAACAGATTTTGTTGTTGTGCCGTCAAGGCTGCATATTGGGCCGCAGCCGCAGCACACATAAGCTGATTGGGAGCTGCATAGTAGAGTAAGGGGTACTGTGTTAACAGTTCTTGATGTCGTGCAGACACAAATTGCTGAACTGCGGCGGTTGACGAAGATGGAACATATTTCTTAAACGCCGAATCGTAATTTTCGGAGTTAACTAGAGTTAAAGTCTCAGAATCATCGCTCGTAACTTCGATGGGGCTGCACGAACGTTCTGAGTCAATCGTTGCACCATTCGAACGTTGATCGGGCTCCATGATTTTTGCTATTGAAAATTTTAAAGGACAATTCCGAGTACTTAGAGGCGTGGAGGTGGTGGCTGAGACATGTTTAATATTCGGTGTTTTGGAATCGACCGGCGTGGACGCGTTGCCATCGGCAAAGATTTCAAGCGACATCTTGTGATTAGTAGCAGTTTCCACAATAGGGCTCTTCGAAGGTGGCATAGTTATTGCAATAATGCCCAAGGGACTGCACGGTTGCATGCCACGAGGACTCTGAAAAAAGCAAAGTTTTCTTTAATCAAAATCAATTGTTTAGACGCAATGGCGAATAATTGTCAAGGATTCGTAATCAATGAGCCGTATACGGGGTTTAAATAAATAAAAATATTAATTCTTCTTACTGACACGCCTCAAAACTTTGCGTCGGCTGGATACCATTGAAAGCATAAGTATAAGAGAAGCAACAACAAGCAGACTTTTCAAAAGGCTTTACGCCTATTGCGGTTTATTTTCATTTAAACAAAACACGTGTGTATTAAACAATCTTTCAATAAATTTCAATAAATAATTGGATTGTTTGCTTTGACAAACACAAATCCATAAAAACCCCTTTCTGCCCAAGATTTGCAATACACTCTGCGGGCAGCAATAGAATGCCTTAACCCGTGCTTGGTACGGTTATAATACAATTCGATCGCTTCAAATACACTTGAATGCGTTTAAACAAAACATTCAACCTTATCCTGGGCTGTTTTATATAAACACACCTCTTTATGAAATTTACATACATACATGCATACATACATACATATGCATGCATAAATAATTTTATAGATTTAATTCGATCGTGCATTGTTTTCTTGGGCAAATGCCCAAGAATTAAATATGGCGCACATACTTATTATTACAATTACTTCCTCCAAAAAAAACCCGCAAAATATTTTATTTATTTATTGCGTTTCATTGTCTTTTTCACACTTGAATGCAACTGAGCTGCCTTATGTTTTAATGATAATCGACGACTTCACCATCATGGGATTCATGCTTACATCGTTTAAGAAATGATTTCCAACTGTTGAAGTGTCACATAAATGTGTTACTTCCGTTTTTTAATGCTTTGTTCGAGCTTAACCAACTTACAAATAAACAACGTACGCTCTACGATTTTCCACTTCAAGAGACCTATTTATCGCCCCGAGTTTGCTTGGTTTTCTTTCTTTAAGCTTTCGCTTTAACTAACGGGTAAGTAACGGGTTTTTGCAGCATTTCACGTAGGGGTTTCTCAATTTAATTAACTTTATTTAGCGCTTGAGTGGATCAATTTGTGAAAAAAACAGAAAAGCAGAAACAACTTCGCATTACTTACTACTCTCTCTCTCTCTCTCTCTCAAGAGGTTTTATTAAATTGAAATTGAAAGCACATGCCTTCATATGTCTGCGTCTCTTATATTTACGAAAAATCACATAACACTCACTGAATTATAAGGAGAACACTGATAACTTAAATATAAATAATTGCTCAGACTTAGGCGACTGGCCTGATATACGCTTGCACATACATATTTACAAAATGGATTTCAACTCGGTTCCATAATAATAAGATCGCCTATCATTAAATTCTTCAACGGGCAATTTTTCAATGCTTAGCATAAATTAAATAGACTGTGTTCCTTGCGAGCAGTCGTAACAGGGCTCCCTTAACTCGGCAATTCACATAACGAGCAATATTTAAGCATTCAAAAGCTTCTTATTTAAGAAAAAGTTAATGTTTCTTTTTTCCCCCCCATATATTTAAAAATATATCTTCAGTACGTGACTCAATTGCTTTCGTCTGAGGCTTCTACTACGGTCTGCTTTTAAAAGAAACAGATGCCACATACTTCCTACTAACAATTCAGTAGAGTAATGGCCTACTATTTTATAAGACCAAAAAGATCCCCATGACCCCCTCCATACGAAGAACGAACCAACAACATTGATTGAAACTCTAACATATGTGTGTGTTCGGGAAAGCTAAGCTAAACTATTGTTATTATTGTTCCTTGAATTTGTTTATCCCAAAGGAACAAATCTTTGGATTGAGGTAAGCACTGAGGACTAGCATCTACGAAGGTCGGTTCAAAAATATGCACATAACTATCTTAACTATCCTATCCAGGAATGAGCAGTGGGGGACAACGAAATATAATCAAACACGCTCCGGGGGAAGAAAAAACCTGTTCTAGTAAAAATATATGGCGTACGTGATGAGAGCACGTTACGCCTCAGAAGCATCTAGCGAATGTGATTCAAAATCTATTGAATGACGTCTTCATTGTGAGATCCCAAACCGATTGAATGATGTCTTGATTGTGGGATAGACAATCGCTGTGCATTTTACAATAAAAATGACTATAAAAAGCGAGTTTCAAAGCGCCTGGAAGGAAATGAATTATGGATCGCCAATAAACACGCACTGACGTCGGCAAAGCCTAATTACAGTATTCCGCAATTGCCAGAAAACCAATTCAAGTGAAGCATTATTTTTCACTGTTTATTGTTAGAAAACGATCTCTCTAATCACGACAGACGATCAACGGCATTTGAAGGGATGAAAGGAACTGCCCCAACCAAACGATATAATTAAGGGCGAGCATTAACTGGCGAACATCAACTGATGCAATTAAAACATTAAGACGATCGTGATGATGCTCTTCCGCTTCCGCTATTCCCAAGCCCTTCCAGTACTGAGTTGGCATGTACTTACTAGACATTGATCCTTCTCATTAATATTTGTTCCAACAGTTCATGTCTTTTCTGTTCGAACAGTGCTTCGCATTTTATGATAATGCCCAGAAGGATTCCCTTCATGAATATCGCCAAAGTGTGCGTTTTTCTTTCCATATACAGTTTGTGTTCAACCATTGAAATAAGAAAAGCGGAGGGCAAAGCTGGATAGCGCTTTTAAACCTTACAGATGGACTGAGTGAATTGGCAGATTTTTTCTTTACGATAACATCTACATATAGAGATCAACTGGAATTTAGGCAATAGGTATATGGGAGAAAAGTGCTTTTTAATAGGCCGATGTGGCACATGTCCCTCGTCATAGCACTCGTTTTTCAAAATTTGTATTTTGCAGAAGTAAAACAAATTTTACTTTCGAAAACGTCTTGTTCTCGTAATGGAGACCTGATTCAAAATTGGCAGAGACTACACTATACGAACATTTAGATTCAATTATATGAGAGCAGTTTTGCTCTATCATTACCGTAGGCAGATGGTTTGTTTCTAACGTTTAGAAGCCCGCATTAAGTCAGTGTGTAAAATATTCCTGATAGTCTTATAAATGACTCAGTAAAATATTTCCGGGTGTTTATTAGTTTATCAGATTTGAACTGAAAATTTTGCATTTAGAAAACGAAACGAAAATTTGCAAGAGCAAAGCGTACCTTGTTCCAAATACTCGTTCATGGTCATGAGGTTAAATTAAATGTCAACCGCACTGATACGCTTCTTAAATACTTTCATATTAAAGTCTTGAGATTAATTGAAATTTCAAAAAAAAAAAATGAAAAAATGCGTAAAGAAGATGGACCGATTTCTTAGTGTACGACAATCTTCGTGCTGACTTACATTATTAAGTGAATCAATATTCGGAAAGGTCACCGAGGTAAACGAGATTTTCGGATTTGATTTTTATGCCCCACAACACTTGATGAAGTTTACGCAAATGTGTACAATACCTACAAAGACGTGAGATGGACCGATCTTTTATTAAGGACTAAGTGTGTCTATCCGTCTGTTCATCTATTCAAGTTGTAGGCCGCAATTTTCGAGATATTTTGATGAAATTTGGTGCATCGACATGTTTTGGCCCAATGACGAACGATATTGAAAATGGTTCGGATCGGACCACTGTTTCGACCATTTACCATGTAATGCTTTATTTATATGAATGGGTGTTTTGAGGGAAGCGTGGTCCACTATAATGCTTTTACTGGGTTTTTTTAAATTCAATTTTCTAAACGCAGTGAGCGTTTTCACTCCGTGCCGTGGAGTTCTTCCTTTTTCTTTTATTCGATAGCATAAAACAAACAATAGAATAAATTAATGTGTTTCCGTATGGAAGCTATCAACGAACCTGAAACCTCCACCTGAAGCGGCCCTGACTTGTGTGAATGCCGAGCAATTGTGCACAGACGTACAGAAAGTGTGAATTATATACAGAATTGATGGTAGTATTGAGTTTCCCTGTAGATAGAATACAGTTTCAAAATCAAATTTTTACAAATTTGCTTAACTTTTGAGTACGTGAAGCCACGTAGGTCGGAATTCACGTAGGTCTTTGTCTGATTCCGAAATATTGTAGATCAGGTCTATTCGCTTTCGTTTTCAGAGCAGATTATCATCGTAATCTTTTGCAAAATACTTATCCCAGTCAAATGTCAATACGTTTCGAGACTCAGGTTTTGCATATCATTTAAGTGACTCTCCCATCTTATGGCTTAACACTAACTTACATACGACAAATTAGTTCGTCCATACAAAGAAATAAAAACAAGGCTTTAATCTTCTATTCACATTGCGGAGAATTTGAAAGAAAATAAAACTCATTGAATGGGAAGACGGCCTAAAAGGCTGAAACGAAAGTCCACGAATATTGAAAACGTCACTTGAACTACATCCTGAACTACATCTGTGGAGTCCATGTTCATTAATTTAAGCTAAGGATTCTCGATGTTGGTCTTTCTTAAAGTTAACAGAATAAAATAACAAAAAATAGATATATATACACACACACACACACGCACACAAACACAATTCATAATTTTTTCATAATGTTTTCTCTTATCTTGAAGTTAAAAATCGATAGGATTCGAAATATGAAACAGATATGAAAACTTTTTTGTACATACGAAGTAAACCATATTTTGTGCAGCTCCAGCAGAAGAAATAATCGGTTTTTAATGTAATGTAAAAAATCACGGCAAAGTCGAAATCTCGAGATGTTGTTGTTCAAGCATTAGGAGACTTTTGCTTTTTCACGTTTTTCTTCTTCTTCAATTAATGTATAAATGTACGCTTAAAATAATGTTTTTTTTTTTTGTTTTTCTTTTTGGTTTCTAAACCCAATTTTATTGATTGTTAAATAAACACATTGCTGTTATTATTAACATTAGATAGGTTTTCTTTTGCACAAATTCCCGTCGCCAAATGAGTTTCTAATGTCTGTTAATAAGAACGACGAACACACAACACACGCACTTAGAATTCAGAGGCCGTAGCTTAAGTTTAAATATGAATGAAATGTGTTTGAGATGTGAACGATGTTTAAAAAATATGAAAAGTATTACGAAAAAAGACACCTCTTAGTACGCTCTCCTCTTCTACGTGCAGTGAAGGGGGGTGTTTTTTATTTTTGCTGCTTTTTTTTTTTATTTTGAATCGCTTTAAAGACTCAACAAATCAAGGATATAACGAAGGGAAAGAGAGACAAAAACAAAGAGAGATAGATAGAGAGAGAGAGAAAGAGTGAGTGAGAGAGAGCGAAAGAAAGAGAGCGAAAGAGAGAGAGAGAGATTCTCGCGCAACGAGATTTACAACCCCTAGAATAGCAGTTTAAGTAAATGTTCACCTATACATGCATACAAATCAGAAAGAGAATGGAATAGTAGGATGAAAAGAGAAAATATGAGAAATGGCCCCCATTTTTAATGCTTATTGCGTAAATAGGATGAGAGGAAATAAATCAGAGAAAAGAAAAAAAATTACAAAAAAAAAAATGCCCAAGCAGAAGGCATTCTGGATGTATAAATATTCCAGACTTTTTTTATGTATATGCAGCTGGGCAGGTAGTTAGTCTACTTCAGACTTATGTAAACACTTTAACTTTCACGAAGATAGATACGTCGAGAGTAACAAAAGTGTCCCTGTCGTAATAATAATAATAATGATGTTTTGTAACAAACACGCCTTCTTTAAATATTTATGATGTTGAATGCGACGGAAAGAGATGGCCTGACAATTGATTGAAAAGAACATTCAACACACACTCCGGGCTCCGGGTACACATGCACATGTACATAATAAATATCTAGAAAATGTAAATATGTACGTACGTACGTACGTACGTACGCCTGTAAACAGAGAGTGAGTCTTTTTGCTTTTAACAATCTTTCCCGCACAGTATATATATATATATATATATATATATATATATATATATATGTATATAGAAAGAAGTCTTAAAATATTTATTAAGCAATGGCTGAGTGGCAAAGCAAAAATTGTCTTTTTGTAAGATTTTTCATGTAAATGTCGTTTCACATACATAAACTATCAGAAGGTGTATCCATAGCATAAAAAGACACATTTTTAACATTCATTTGTCTGGTGAAGCAACGATTACCAGGCATATGCTTCTGCCATGATTGTTGTTATTGTTACTACGCTATGATACGCTTAGGTGTGTCTTTCACAAATGCATCGATATATTCACATACACTTACTGAAAAGGCAGTCAGTCGTGCACTAAAATGTATACATATATATATATATATACACAATATATACACACAATGTTTTATGTATATGTGTACAAATAAACGTATGTACACAATTATATGCACATAAATATGCACCTCGTGGCCATAATCCTTAGCATTATTAAAATATAATTTCTGCTCCTTCTTCCTCTTCTTCTTTTTCTTCTTTTTTTTTCTTCTTCTGTTTCTTCTTAAGTCTAAGTGTTCTATAGTCTCATTTCGGTATTGAATTTATTTATTTTTTTTTTGCTTTCAAATCTATCATAAATATCGGGATTGATGAGTTAAAGTGCATGTGAATGGCCATTTAAGTGGATCTGATTCGTCAGATTTAGATCGTATTCAAGGAAAATCTCTTGATAAAGCATTTGTACATTATGCCTGTGCATTGTAAATGTAACTAGAACTTCTCCCATATATTTGGAACGTAGGGATTACGTAATCATTCTAAACCAGAAGCTAAAGCTCATGATACGCTAGTTTCCGTTGTTTTTCAATTTAAATGGAAAATTAGTAATTTTCATAGTCAGAACTATAATCACCTAACTTCTAAGCAAGAGAAAGAAGAAGAGAAATGGAAGGGTTAAGTTGAAGAAGGTGCTCTATGTTATATTTATGTTAGGTCTAAGTAATTTATAGATGAGTTTGCAGCGCGAAAAAAAAAAAATACGGAAATTATTGATTGTTGTCCAACTATGATGAAAAGTGCTTCAGAAATCTAAGCTCCGTGAAAAACCTTCCTAAGGTTACTCTCTCTCTTCTGATAGGTTGATAATATCTTTGCGTAAGTTTGCGACACATGTTCTTTGTAACAGCAAACAACAGCAACAACAACAATTGTGAACAAGGTCTCTGTGGAAGTACAGATGGGACAAAAGGGAAATTTTTGCTGGCTTAACAAAAGAAGCTTATTTCCCTCTGGTAAAGGTGGCTGCAAAATAACCTGACAATATTTATTGAGGAATATTTTTTGCAAGTCACCCAATCATTTTGATCACTTTTACTTAACTAAAATGAAAAGTAAACCCCCAACGGTATAGCGTCAACGCGAAAAAGATGGTTACGCGCATTTGCTTTATTCTCTTTGCTTTATCGATGTGAATCTAAATCCAGAAAATATGCCAGCGATCTCACACCGAAAGGTTATCGAAACGGGAATTTCTCAACACAAAGAGAAAGTACTTATCTTGTAATAGGAGCCATACAAATAAATATAAGGGATGTTTGCTTGCTAGATGCAAACCCATGTTGCTTACATAATGATTATAAAAATATGTTATAAATATATTAACGAGCATTGGAGGGAGTAAAGCTATTTAAAATTTATGCAAGAACAAAGGCTAAATGATCAAAAGCTTTCGCCGATAAAGAGGTTAGAGTTCAAACGAGATGGTGAACTTAAATCTTTCCAAGTACTGCATCAATTGTGGACATCTTGTATGGCCACTCGGTGCAATAATGAAAAGTCAGTACGAATAAAGCATTTTTTACATCTTTGCCAATCGGTTTCACTTATGTAATTTTTAGAATTTCTAATAATAATTCGGACATACAGACAGACAAATAAATATTATATGAGAATATTGTCCAGTTTGCAAGTTTACATAACATTTGTTTTTAACCTCCTAAATTTCAAACTCTTATAAGCACGATCTGATGCGGCTAAGTACAAACGGGTGCAAGCAGATGGCTCGGCAGAAGGAAAAACACTTCAATCACTTCAGTTCACAGCATTATAATCTATGTAATGCCTTTTTAAATGCATGCTTGTCTTTGCGTGGGAGTTTGCTTATGGTAACTGTAAATTATCGATTCGAATCTTTTATTAAAAAAAAAAAAAGAAAAAAAAAAAGAAAAGCAAAACAACACAAATCCGATTTGGTTGCAACACATCGCTCTATCTACTATGTCCAGTATTCCTTGTATTCCTTGTATTCCTTGTAATCCTCTAATTCATTAAACATTAATCATTTGAAAATTGTATAAATACCTAAATGATGGTTTAGGTAGCCATAGTAATGCCTATAGAGAACAATATTTGAAATATCTTTCGAACATGAATGAAAATCTATTGTAAATTAAACATTGCTTCCATGTCTTACAGAGGATAAACACACATTTGTTTGCGTCCATTCAAGAGTAAAATAATCAAATAATAATAATGATAAGTAGCATATATATATATATATATATATGTACATATGTCCTTCTGTACTACATTCATAAACATCCTTATAATGGTGTTTTGTTTTACTCTGTGGTTTCGTCTTTTCAGGATCAGTTTATTTTAAAATTTCGTTACAATAGCAACGACACGGTACTCGCCTTCACACGGGCATACTACTCCAAATCTCCGCGTGTTAATGTGCCAAGCAAGCGATTTTTCATCGCAAATCATAATTGATTTTATGAAAATATATTCAGAACTTAGTTTTCTCTGCCGATCACTTTTAAAAAAGAAATATATGTATAACTAAAGCTTTCGATTTCATTTCTGAGGTTTAGAAATTCAACCCATCGCAAGATTATTAGATGGACTAAAATAACAAAAAGATATCCTGGGTACTGGAGTTGCGACAAACGGAATGATGAATTTAATACACCGTTTTATTTTAATGGTAATTGTATAACCAATTTAGGTACACTCATTAAATAATTAAGCAACTTAACTACAAACACTTTTTAGTACACTACAATAGGGAACAATGCGAGTTTACCCTAATTATGTTAAAAAAAAATAAAATTAATTTTTATTAAAAAATTGAAAAGTTTCAATATTTTCCTTAAAAAGCGAAGCGAGCTATAAAGGCAAAGTAATATCTTAAAGCCAGACAATCAGTGCTGCCCCTTGCCCATGTGGAGTCTTTAGAAATTTTCATTTCACAGAAATGATTGGAACTGAAAGCCAAAAAGTATTCGGAATTATGAAAAAAAAAAATTTATTTTATCGCTTCCACAGTAAAGTGCATTTTTTTGGATTGGAGTAACACCACCGCTTAAACCAATACTCCCTACTCCGTCGGCTCTCTGAGGAAATTCCGTTTCTTTCCCTTGAAAGATTGGCACGAAAAATTTCCTTCCAACGAGAAACGCCAAAGCCAAGCGAAGCCACCTTATAAGAGACTTAAGTTTTGTTCGCCAATACTTTATCGCGGTTCCCGATGTATTAATAAAAAATATTATAAATTAGTTTAAAAGATGTGTCCGTCCTTTAAAACTCAAAACCTTCTAAACTTTACTCAGTGCAGCGAAAAAAATGTTAACACAAGAGCCGTACGTACAGTTTAGCCCTTTAAATAGATTAAAAGCAAGATGAGATTCTCTATAAATTTGGAAAAGCTGCGTAATTTCTAAAGCGAGTGGAAAATTAATACTTTCCTTCCCTTAGATTTTAGAACAAATAAATAGATTTAATAGCATCGGCGTAAGAAGATCTTTAAAGTTTTTAAGGATCTCCCTAACTAGCGGAATATTGTTTTTCTTTTCATCGGCACTACTGAAGTAAGAATGCAGATGAAGTCCGCCCTTCCGCTCGTAGCAGCTAAGTGTCAGAGGAGGAGGAGAGAGACATCTCATAAAAGGTATACTTGCGATCAAGCAGAATGTCACGATTGCAATAACTGAGATGGAAACTCGAAACTTATGTTCAGGGGTCAATGGACTTACAAGATATGACAGAACTTTATTAAAACCTTGAAAGCAGCATTGACAATAGACTTACGGCTTCTGGAAAAATGTTCAATTTTCCAGCTGCAAGAAAGGCAAATAAAGAACAAATACGAAAATTAAATTCGGCCATAGCCGAATCTTTTATATACGCCCACCAGCTTTTTCCTAAAAAAGCGAAAAATCTTAAGTATTAAATAAGTTTGAGTGATTTTTTTCTTTTTTTGTAAATATTACGGGAAAATTTTTCCTTTGGCCATTGCAGTCTATGAGTAAATTACACAGTAGGCGTGTCCTTTGGTGTTTCCATAAACTTCCAAACTTTCTGTCAAATTTTAAAGCCATAGCTTAATTTTTGCCGTCAAGAATATGTTTATCGCAGACATTGCATAGAGAGGCTAGCGGACGTGCTTCGATCGATTCAGAAGTTGATGCTGATGAACAACATATGTGCATTATGGGGTATCTGAAGCATCCTTGCATGTGCAGCAAGCATTTTGACAACTTGAATACACCCCATCTTTCAATAGTGAGTATAAAAAAAAGTTGCGACCATTCACGCTTTCATCCATTCCCTGTTATTGAGAGAATGTTTTGTACTTTTCATGTATGAATTTTGATTAGGAAAATGTCAAAGATTCGGCTCAAGACGCATATAAATATTCTGTTCGTTTCAAAAAAACTCTTCTTATGCTTATCGGATGATGGAAGTGCATACTGATGGAAGTACATAACTGGAAACCCTGCGAAGTGAAAGTTTCTCTTTGTTCTTGACAAGGGTTCTCGCGATTTTGCGATGCAAGAAAATGTGGGACTTAATCTAGAGAGAAAGTTCATCTACAGTTATAAGTTACTATAACTAATATCTATACGAAGTTTGCCCTTGACAAGGTCGCATTCGTCGTTAAACTTGCAACCTTTTAATATCACCCTCGAAGGAGAGTTATATGCATTCCGTCAAAAAGCTTGCAACGCCAAGAAGGAAGCCTGACAGGTCCCATAAAGTGTATATACTCTTGATAAGCAATAAATTCTAAACCGTGTAAAACGATTTCGAGGCCACGTATACAGCATCACGTAAACTGAGGATAACTCCCTTTTTCAAAGCCCAATTATTAATTTCGTTTGCTCATTGCAGGCATACAGTACCACGTAAACAGAGGATAACTCCCTTTTTCAAAGCCTAACCATTAATTTCCTTTGCCCATTGCTCGTACAACACGTCTAACTATAAGAGTTTCTGCGCCCATTTCATGGATGACCCTACCGGACTTGTACAATAGCGGTAAAAATCGGCCACACCCACACTATATTACAAAGTTTTGAAATTTCATTTTTGTTGTGTTTATCTTTTTTATTAAGAAAAAGTTAGAGGTTACACAAAATTCGGCCATAGCCGACCTACAATGTTTTTACAATACTGTTATTATTATATTTTTGCTATCTATTAAAGGAACACGAAGTCCGATCAGTTTTTTTAAAATATTCGCGATTCACTATAACACTAAGAGACATATTTTCCTTTCATAGTTGATTTACTTGAAATTTTCTTAGAGGATGCAAAAATTAAGGCAATTTTAGAGTAACGTGACTGTGTCGGTGAAAAATTGTTTTCTAAAACACTTAAGTGCGTATATGTGCAAGAATAGGTATAATCCTTAAACACGCAAAGTAATAGAGATTTAAATGCAGGGATGCACCTATCAATAGGATTCATTTGGTGCAATAGTGCAATTATTAGTTGAAAAGCCGCTCTTTCTTGCACTGATGTGTTGTAGGCAATTAGCTCAGTGATCCTTTCATCTTTAAATCGGCTTTTGCTTCTTCCATTCTCTGGCTTTAACAATTGTCTTATGTCTTATTGTCGTATTGTTATTTAGAGCATTTTAAACAGATTAATTGCTTCAGTTTTCCTATCTTACAACAATGAAAACCTTTGTTAGCTAGGAACGCTGGCGAAGCTCACTGTGTTTCCATGGTTGAATGCTTAGCATCGAGACATGTCTCTGCAACTCTTGATGAAATGTTTACAGCCATTAATTTAGGCTTTCGTCGTAATTCTGTCCGTGCATTTGGGTGTTCTTTGTTAGGAACGCTGGGGAATCTCACTGCATTCCCATGGTTGCATTTTTAGCATAGAAACATGTCTCCGCAACTTTTGATGAAATGTTTACAGCCGTTAATTCAGTCTTTCATCATAATTCTGTCCTTTGTTAGGAACACTGGGGTACTTCACTCTATTTCCATGGTTGCATGTTTAGCATGAAAACATGTCTCTGCAACTCTTGATGAAATGTTTACAGCCATTAATTTAGGCTTTCGTCGTAATTCTGTCCGTGCATTTGGGTGTTCTTTGTTAGGAACGCTGGGGAATCTCACTGCATTCTCATGGTTGCATGTTTAGCATGGAAACATGTCCCCGCAACTTTTGATGAAATGTTCGCAGTCATTAATTCAAACTTTCATCGTAACTCATTTTATGTATTTGGGTGTCCTGGCACATATAGCCGATGGTTGGCGTAAACTCGCTAATTCCTACACACAGACGTAATACAACCGAACGCTAAAAAAGAACACATGGATAGATTTTTAACTTTTTTTCCTCCCATTTGT
>KK502628.1:68022-79630 GCA_000688735.1 Glossina austeni
CTGAAGCATTCGTTACGAAATAAAAATTTTAATTTCTTATCCGATGTTCAAACGCACCTTGAATTATATTTTAAGTCACGCCCACCTTACTTTTTGAAGCGGGGGGTTGAACGTTTGCAGGAACTTTGTTGCCAACAAGTCATCGCAAACGACGGTGATTACATAAACGATTAAAAAATAAAAATGTGATTTCAAAAATACATTTTGTCTATGAATGCAAAATAATTGATTAGTTATGGGTCCCCCTAATATATATATATATGTATATATGGAAGGATATATTTATTATTTCTAAAGAATTCATTTCAAATTTATTGCTAAGTAAACATAAACATAAACATAAACAAAAGTCAAATTGTTTTTTTTTCGATTGTGTACATAACGAGCAGCAATTCAAAGTTTTAATCATTAACGAAATTTAATGTTTAAAAGTAACTTTTTATTGTACAAAACTCTACGAACATTACTTGAAAAGATAACAAAAACGCGTAACTCGAGAATTACTACAAAAGTAGTTAAGAAGCGTTTAGTTTGTTTTCTAGTCAAAGCTATCTGCATAAGTGAGTAGAACGTGTAAAAAGCAACCCTTGGCATGTAACCGGCAAGTTTTACGAATGCGAACGTGAACGTTTATTAACTATTTCCGGTTTTGGCAGCTATGCAATTATTAACTTGACAAGTCACACGTCGCTTACGGCCGCACGTCTTAATTATATTTCTTCCTGTTCGCCTGCAAGATTGGCTCGCTAACGAAATATGAATATATTGCCTAAGCGGAGAGTAACCGTTTTTCACTTCAATTAGCGGATCACTTTCTAGATATTCTATATATAAAATACACATTGAAATATATTTTCATTTTCTAATTGGGTAGCCAAACAGACGCAACTGTCTCTGATCGATAAATTATTACGAACAGCAATCAAATCACGCTTCTACGGAATCGCGACATATTTACACAAGTTTGAGACGACTAATAAGCTTAAGGTTACCTGACAGATCGAAGCAGGAACATCTGATGGATCAAAGGTCAACTGGCCATTTTATCCAGTTACAATTGAAGGCGTCACGCACTATTTTATCTACGAAGTACTTGAAAAGTTCATCCCATTTATTAATTTTGAAAGAACGTTAAATACGAGAATTTGTGAAATGAAAACAAAAAAAAAATTCACCACCAAGCGGAGGCACTTAAACAATAGTTTACCAGACTTTGTGGGCGCTACGATGAATATTGGCATACAATAAAAACAATTTTTCAATCGATCTTTAAATGAGAACTAAAAAGGTGTGTGAGCCAGGGGAACCCTTTTAAAAAATAAATCCTTCGGCTTTTCTCCAATTTTTTCTATTCGAAATGTGGATTTGACAAAAGGCTATTGTTTGGACAACAGCGATTTCTTAGGCTTACGCAGTAAAGACGCCAAATTTATCGCGTTGAAATATACCCACCAAAGCCTTTTGCATCTTTGAACCGTTCAAGTGTTTTGTAAAATTACAAACGTGAAAATATGTTGCTGTTCCTGCTCGATTTGAAAGGAAGTGCTGCTGCGTCGTGAGGACTGGAAAACAGTGAATCCGTTACGGTATCTAAAGCGGAAATAACTACGAGGCAGGTTACGCAGGAGCGTTAACAATGAATGATAACAGTGATAATGCCACGATAATACGTCCATAATAATACAGCGCCTCTATTGGCGTGGGTCAACTAGATGTAGTGTAGTATGAGTTGCATCAACCAAAAATGATATCGTCAGTAGGAAACGCCATTGCTAGCAATTGCAAGCGCAAGCGGGAACCGGATGCAATACATAAAAAGCCACGCTATCGTGATTTTTCAGCATTACGACATCCGATCCTATATGGCAAGACTAGCCCAGGACACTTTGGTTGCACTGAATTGGAATTCGTTGCCTTCCTCGCTGTACTGGCCAGAAATCACTCCCTTTGTATACCATTGTTCTTCATCGATTTTCATCCGAGTTGGGCATCGATTCTTCTAACGACACCAAAAATTGCCGTCTATTCAGACAGCCTAATAAGAATATTGGTCGTTAAGGCCCCGAATTCATATGCTGTTGAGAAAAAGAAGGAAAAATTGCCGTTCATTCAGACAGCCTAATAAGATTATTGGTCGTTAAGGCCCCAAATTCATATGCTGTTGAGAAGAAGAAGGAAAAATAAGTAGTTACCATAACGACGTAGTTACCATGGACGATACTTTGAACGAAATATCTGCTAATAGTTTCTTGAAGCAAATCGCCTCTGATTGAGAAAGAAAAGGAGCGAACGCTCAGGTAGCAGTTCCACAAATTTACTATAAAAAGAAATCTGTGAGGACACAAGAGATAAGCTAGAAAATCTAGGAAGCCTATATTTATTTCAGAGTAAAACACATTTTAGCGATAAATTTAATCGCAAAAGTTTTAATTTTAACCGACTGCAACTAACGTCAACTTGGCTGCGATATATGGTCCAAAATTTTGATTAACATGAAAACTTACCCATTAACATTTTTTTTACGTTAAGAATTTAATCATTTTTGTAAGTCATTACTGGTTTCACAGCCATGACTTCTAGTAGCGTGCCATGTGCACTTTTGTATGGAGATTAACCAGCACTTAGTATATATATATATATATAATAAGTAGAAATAATTAGGTTCCCACTCATTATTTATGCGATACGTCTGCTTATTTTTTTTTTCCATAATTTCATATAAAGTTGCAAGCCCGCGGATAATACAGTGAATATGAACCGCCTTTGGAAAAAATAAAAGGCCATTTCTTCCATCACAGAGTGAGAGAGTAACGCTTCCACAGAACAATTCTAAAAGATTGGTCTTCACATTTCCCGGGGTTGAACCGTATGGGGATTGACCTACAAAAATCTCCTGGCGCTGAGGCTCATTAGCGTCGACTACGCATTGGCATTGAAAAGTACGAGCGTTGCACGATCGACCTTGCTCTTGAATTGGATTAGTGGATCATTGGATCATTGGATTTTCATTCCGGACACCGAAAATCAAATACTCTGCACCCTTGGATAGCGCATCAATGGTTCCCTGATTGTCATTAAAAATAAAAGGTAGAAGCACGCAAACGTTGAGCAGATGATCGCAAACGTCTATTTATAAAAGAATCGTGATTGTCTTTGGGGTATAGCGACATAGAAACGAGAATCACTTATCACCAATTGTCGTCATCCGATATACAACAAAAATATTGAATTTGCTGAACCTTACCGTTGGCCAAATTAATTGATCAGAAACGCGCCAAACTGGGCAACTGAGATATTAAAAGCTACTACTGTGGGTCCCACCATACTTGCTTCAGTTGTTACAGAGCAATTTGAATAATAAAACCTTTAGTTTTTGGTCATTTGCACGCACGACTTGTTTGTCGTAACACTTTTTTTTTGTGTAGTTCGCTTACTTTTTAGTTTAGTTTATGCAAAGTCTTTGAATGAAATATTCTTCTGTATGGATAAATAAAAATGTTAGGGTCAGACAAGAACTTGTGTTGGGAAATATCCGAAGAGCAAATCCGATTCCAATCCATCGAATCCATCTTCAATATGGTTCGTTTTGGCCTAAGGAATGTAGGGGTAACGAGGATTTCTAAATTTGCCACTTTTAGGCATCATTTCCGTTACCACAGGCGGCGGAGAATATAAAAACTATTCTCATATCGGATATAAGTTTGGCTTGCATGCAACCAACTTTTTTTTGATAACTTCTGAGAAATATTTTGAAAGAATTGCAAATCGATTTATTTTTGTATTTAAATCCGTAATAAGCGTTTTTTATGCAGAGGGAATTATATAGAATATGCAAGAGAGCTCACAAATCGAAAGAGCCTTAAAAATGTGCATACGACCGTAGGTAATGTATGCAGTCAAAGAGTATGACGTGTTATTAGAGACCTGTAAATACTATTATCCAAGTTAAGCAGATATTGTTTTTTTTTTCTTGTAAATTCAAGCCAGCAGCTGCTTGTACTTTAGTGCTACACCAACTGAAGGTGAAAAGGTTTTTAATAATTTTCAAAATAACTAATTAATCCGGCAAATCTATTATTCACTGCTAAGTCGAACTAATTTTCTTTGGCTAAAACAAGTTGCTCTCTCAACCGCATTTTGCCCATCAAATACGTCGTACGTCGTAGTTTCTTTGTGGTCATAATCAATATTTCTAATGAAATGGAAAATTTTTATTATTTCCCTTTCATTGTTCATCGTTTGCTATTTATAAAGTAATTAATTTTTTTCTATTACACGAAGATTCTGCTGCAAACACATATTAACTAAACATCTGCCGCAAAAGCATCCTTTAGGGATCAGATTAACACTGAAACTGGGCCTTGAGTTAAATTTTGAAACGGTCACGATTTTCATCCTGAGCTCAGAAAAAAAATATGCGCCTCATAGAAAATGCACTCCAGTAAGCATTGTCGACCACATCGACTCATGTGCGACAAATGAGTTTCCAAACATAAAGTCCTTGAAATCCATTTAATCTGGCAGCCTAAGATCGTGGGAATGGAAGAAATATCGCAACCAATGCACAACATGTGCAAATAGATGAAAATGAAAGAAATTATATGCATCTGCGGGGTTGCGGGTTTGAATCGAGCTCAATCTAAAATTCATTGGGCTTCCTTTCGATAATTGCTACGCATCGAGTATATTTTTTCATTACATTTTCATTTTCATTTTCATTTTTCTTTCGCATCTAAAATGATGCAGAAAGTATGAACGCTTATAGTTATATACATGTATATAGTGGTTAACAGCTTGTATTCTGCTCACACATTTACATGTACAATTATTCTAAAAATCTTTCCGCGCTTAAAATAATTAATTTCACCGCAAACATCGGCAATTAATTTCACTAATTGATAGGTTTGACGGCAATAACCATAAGTCATAACAGCAATAACAACAACAGCAACAACAACAACAACAACAGCAATAGTACTTAACCCACATCTCTGTATTTCATAATTATCTACAAAACCATAGAACATGAGGGGCAAGCACACCCACTCTACCGCAAATTAGGAAAAAGCAATAAAAAAAAAAAAAAAAACAAAAAAATTGTCGCTCTTTACGAACATACATACATACATTCATTCATTCATTCATTCATCGTTTAAAACTTGTCAAATATAATCCTCTCCAAACAAGCAAAAACATACGCATATATGACAAATCGGAATCATCCTATGCTCATAAAACATACATACTTACGTGCCTTCATCATACATAAATACTTATATGGCTGTATATATATATATATATATATATACAGTGAATATGACAAAGCCAATTATGCAGAAAAATAATCATTGTTTGACAATCCGGTAATGCCCACGTGATTTGATAGCAATACAGGACTGAATCCACCCGTTTTGCCAAAATCTTTGATTTTCTGCTGTGAAACGTGTTTTCATTGCATAGAAAACATTAGGGCAGCAGCAGCACGCTTATCAACAACAAGGGTATACAAGGGTTAGGCAAGAATCCTCCCCCTTGCCTCCTCCAAAACAGAAGAAGAACAAGTGTTAAAAGCTGATTTTTCCGTAATTGCAATTCACACTCACCCACTCACTCACTCACTCTGTCTGTCATAGTCAAAGTTTTCGTCTAAATTAGGGTGTTTTCCTTTCTTCATCGAACACATTGCAAAGTGGAATTTATTTTAAATACATGCGTTCTTTCCCCGCTTTGTTTTTCTAAAACCACTTAAAAGATACAAGAAAAAAGTGTAAAAACCAAAAGATGACGTAACAAGAGAAAAATCTCTCTGATTGACGGCTCCGCAAGGACGGATGAAGAGTGTCTTGCAATTGAAAGACCTGTAAATAGTTCCCTTGTCGACTGCGTTCGCATTCCCCACATCGTGTTCAATAAAGAAAAAAAAAAAAAGAAAAGGATTTAGTAACAAAAACTTTACGTCAATCCTTCTGCGGTAATTACTTCGAAACTTGCGCGTACTTTAGAAATAAGCCTTTGGAAGATGTGAAATGTCATCACCAAACCATAGTACGGCAGCACTCACTACCGATTAAGACAGAAAACAGAAAACAGTTTTAAAATTTATTCAAAATCATTGTTGTTCACATACACACATACGTAATCGAAATGAACAACACAATCATCATCGCATTATTTGTTCCGATAATTTCCATTTTTTTTCCAAAGTCCTTACCGCAATTCGCGCGACTGCAATGCAAACTTGGGGGTAAAAACTATTTTTGAAATGATTTAAGCGAAGCCTATGCTTCAAGTCTCAAAGCTTGATAGGCATTGAAAATTCGTCTTACATCGAAAAGGGATTTTTCTCCTTTCCTTTTTTTTTGGAAACAAAGTCGTGTAGTTGTTGTTTTTGTCAGCACTCGTCTAAGTCAATCTTTTCAATGCACTCCCGTTAACGATTTGTTTTTTCTTTTAATTTAATGAACGTTAAGTGCATTTTTTTTTTTTTTTTTGGTAAATTATTACGTCACCAGTGGTTTTGTGGGTTTTCATAACATATGTTGGGGATTACACCTAAATCCGATTAGTAACAACTCAAACATGTGTATTTGCGTTTTGAGTGAAAAAGCAAAATTTTGAAAATCTGAAATTTTGAAAACTAATTTTTGAAATGACGTTTACGACAGTTTCGCATTTAAAGCATTATTTTTATTTTTATCGTTATACAAATAAGTGCATCTTATACAAGAGTACTTTCCAACTTGTTTGGAGATATGTCCATATGTCCATATAATAGATGGAAAGCAGCCAGTATCTCTGGCATCGGAATACTCCAAAAATATCAATCTGAGACTCTTCGTCCTATTGGTAACGCCCCGCTGTTCTTTAACAAGAACGCTCTTCATGACAACCTGGACTTGGACATCGTCAAAGTATTTTGTCGCACTGGGCTGTCACATAAATCCCTTGGCAATATGTCTTCTGAAAGAATCCAATGAAATGAGAGAGGAGAGAGGAGATCGATTGGAGGCATCATATGCTGAATCTTCTGTTATTTTTCTCATCCGAGCCAATCTTTTTGGAAGATTGTAAATTGAATATGCAATAAAAAAATCATTATCCTTCCTCATCGAAACGTACACAATTTTTATTGTCTTGTAACAATGTTTACAGAGCGCGTTATTAAAACACACAGTCTTTCCTTGCAATCAAAAATTAGGTAAACATTATGTTTGCGCCAGCGAACAACGGATTGCGAATGCGAGAACGTAAATGCCTAACTAAACAGATGACGAACGTTGCGGGGGTTTATATCATTTCAGTTATTTGACCCTCAAATTAATCCTCTAACCGAGATGTTACTCTTATTCCAAATATGAACGACTTTGTTTACTTTCGGTTACTACAAAACCGAAATATATCTGGCGAGTCGCCCAAGGTCTCTTTTTCACTATGTAACAGCCGGGAATGTCGATCAGAAATCACTTTAAGCATATCTATCTTGATCAGTACGACTCTGGAGGCATCTGCTTATATATCTATCGGCTATAGGACGTCTATCTGTCTATTGGCTATCGGTCATCTGTCCGCGTTTCGTGTATATGTAAGCGTGACGTTTGCTTTATGCTTATCCGCAGATTGTCTATCTATCAGGGGTTCGTTTCTTGTTGTTGTTTTTTCTGTCCTCTGTTTTTTCTGTCCTCTGGAACAATAGTGAAAACTGACATAGACGAGTACATGTTTGGTGCATGACCGCAAGCCAAGTATATGATGCGCCAGCAACCACGCCGATAGACAATTACTTGTAACTAATAAGTAAAAAATAAGCAAAAGTAAAACTTTTAAGAAATCCATCTAGTAACAGTAAAATGAGCAGAGCGATGTAATCTGTCGTCAACTGCCCCCAAAAGTGAGGAGCAGACCATATCTTCGGCGTAGATTCTATAAAAATGTAAAATTCGGTCGCTTGCAAGTGAAAAACTAAAGTGAATATCGTGGCGAACGACAAACTGACACACAAATTTAATAGAATAGTTTACACTAAATAATTACACTTAGAAGCCGTTGATTATTAAATATTCGCCGGATATTAAATTACACGGACATAATTTTCTTGATTGCTTTCTTTTTTTTTTGAAATGCCATCGACGTAATGTTAACGCTGCCTCTCCAACAAAATTAGTTAGGTATCAAGCATGGATTGGACTTAGGTCAAGGCTTTTTCTACAATTGAAGGCCACAATAGTTCAAAGTTCGTTCACAAAAATTTGGTTTACAAAACGAATTTGATTGGATCCGAAAAATTTGCAATTAAAAGAAGAAGAAACGTAGATCAAAATATTGCGTTTGTCCAATTTTTTTATATTATATTATATATGCTTTTCTTCACACTACTTAATACATTTCCTGACGTACCTCCATCATAAATAACAAACAACAATACGTTGCTGCCATTTTAAGACTCAGTTTTCGTAATAACCCTGCTATGGAGAAGTGCTCGAAGAACAGACTTATATGATCCAAATGTAGTACAATACATTAAAATGTCAGATCACACTTGTGGATCAAGTTTCATAGCAAAACACAAAAATTTAGGCTCGGCTGTTATACGAAGGCTTACACATATTTTGCATTCTGCATTTTAGTTAAATGCGAAACTCTGCAAAAACTAATCCGTTCGCTTTCAAATTGTCCGGGTTGAATAGAAGCACACATGGACAGACATTAGACAAACAGACTGAAAATGTTTCTGAGTTGATTGCTTGAATAAAACCTCGTATGCTTCCACTCAGCATACTTTGTGGGTACACATGGTGGTGCCAGTACACATATTTAAGTAGTTGGAGTAACCGTTGAATCGTTGAACCGTTCAGAGATTAAAGGCTTTGAAAACTTTAAACTGAGCAAGCAAGAAAATTATATACGGCTGCGACAAAGCCGTTTACACCCGCTACCTTTACATAAAAATAAAATAATACAACAAACATTTACTGTTGCTTTTAAAAACAGAAGTTATCTCACTTTACGTTGTACTCTGCGCGCACCGCTCAATCAAATTAGGGCATCTTCAATGCCAAGATGTGTGCAAGGATTTCCAAAGCTTCTGCCAAATTTCAAACTTGACTTCGATATCTTTAATTTTTCTATCACAAGGATGGCCATCACGTACGTTACACGGACAGATGCCCAGGCAGGCAGAAAGATATGCTGAAATCAACTCAGAATTTGATTTGCTGACCGACCAACAATTTATTTGTTCAATGTGATCGCTAAAGCTTCCCTCCTTCGTTTTGAAGGGCATCGTTCGGAGGCGGGTATAATGAACAGTCAATTTCTGAGAGCTACAAAATTGAAGTCAGGAAGATATTCAGAAATTATTCTTATTTCTTAAAATGCTTGATATTTGAAAAAACTTAAAACATTGTAAGCAGAGTAAGTCTGCCCATAACAAATACGTGACGAGCCGGCGCAACAAAGTCACATGACAGTTGTTTTTATAAATAAATGTCAGGAAATCATCAGATTTAAGTAAACGAATAAAGAACAAAAAAAAAAAATAAACAAACCGCACTTTTGTTATAAGCGGTAAAGTCCTCGCATTGTTTCTTAGCATCTACATAAAGGCAAAGGAACAATGACAAGCGCTTGGATCGGATGTTCAATTATTGCAAGTATTTGGAAAAAAATTGCGATTCTTGTTGCGCTACTTATAGCTCAGTTCAGTGTGCGGTGAGTGTGTGTGTGTGTGTGTGTGTGTGTGTGTGTGTGTGTGTGATCATAGTTAATTTTGCATCCTTTTGATGGTATACGTAATGCAAACTTGAGATGGATTTCTGCCGTCGGTTACAGTAATGGGCATGGCTATGGAAAACAATTCCAAGCACACGATCCCATAAAGAATTCATTTGGCTTTCTATGGCGCGTTGAGAGTTGAAAGAGCAGCAACAGCCTTTCGAGATAGAATGATCGCTTTGGAGCGGCTTTTGATGGGTATTTGCGTAAGTTACAAACGAGACGATAAAGTAGTAAACCTTTGGTCTGTGGTGGTGGTGGTGGTGGTGGTGGTGGTTATAAAAATCGTAATGACAATTAACCGGAAATGGAACACGAGCCACAAACGGTAACGCAAAACAGACTTTAAAAAACAATTAAAGATCTGGCAAATGTGCACACACAGAGTACGAACCCCTTAAAGGCAAATACAAATAATTCGTCACATCCAGCGAGTGAGTCAATATCCATACAATGCCAGTAACTCTGTACAAAAAAAGGAACAACTGTTTCCGGTACAAGTTCTTGAAAGCATTGCGCATAAATGTAAAGTAGGAGTAAAGGTAAAGAAATCAAATCAAACAAATCCGTCATCCGTCTAAGGCAAACGCTAATAATGCTTAGAGAGAGACGCTTAGGTAGAGGAAAGGTAAACGAAATTATTCTTGCAATGCACTTAAAGTAAAATTATAGACGCCTCCTCCTTCTCGATGCACAAAGGCGATGCTTAGCGAGAATACTTTCCACGAAACAGAGGGAGTTTTCAAAATCTGAAGTATTCTGTTCTTCCCTTTGCCGATACCGGTTTTCTTCTTTTTTTTTGTTTTCGTGTGTGTTTGAAAGTGGAAGAAGAATTCGAATCGCGGACTATTAAAGATATCGCAATGAAACTACTTGTGCTTGTTATGGCATGCAGTGACAGTTGCTAATAAAGATCACATCACACAGTAAGTAAGTGATTATCACATCTGCTGTAATGTAATCGAAGCACATGCTTGAAGAAATTGAGGCAAACGTGTGCTCGTCCTGCACATTGCTTCCTGTTTTGTTTACTTATTTTTTGCAATTGTTCTTTTCAAAGGCGCACAAACACACACAAACACACTCACGCACACACAAACACACACGCCGCGTTATTCTAACCAAGCTGATTTTATAATGCCCATCTGTCTGCCGTTTGGGTAGAAAAAAAAAAAAAGAAGAAAATCAAAGTTTTTAAAAAATTTAAATGAACAGAAGAACGCACGGAGCAATCAATCGTTTAAAGCGAATTTTTTGAGTGAGAATAACTCAATTCGGATATTAATCCAAAAACAATTCTCAAAATTGTGAAAGCGTGAAAGTTGGTATAAAAAAAAAAGAAAAAAAAAAAAAAAAAAAAACAGAAATCTGTGAAATTATGGCAACGTGTTTTTCATTAAACTTGCATTCTATAGATTGAACGGGGCAGCAAAGCGTAGAGAATGTGTGAAAACCCCTCTTTGTTTAAGGAAAAAAAAAAAAAAAAAAATGAAATTAACAAAAACGACTTTATTTGTCTGGAGTTGGAAGTTGCCTGTGCTTGTGCTTGTGCTTATGCTTGTGCTTGGGCTTTGGCTTTGACTATGGCTTTTGCTTTTGCTTTTTTCAATTTGATTAATTCGTTAAGCAACTAAAAGTAGCACTATCTTGGCGAACGCGAAATGCTGAAATGATTACCGTTTAAGTAATTGCGCGAAATCACGTTATTTGTAGATAGGGTTGTACAGATAATGCATAAACAGGAGAAGTTTTAAGGCAATGGCAAAGGCTAAGCATTTGTCTTTTTGTTTATATAATAGAAGCCGTCCAACAATTATTCGAAATGCGCATACAAAAC